>JBBPUM010000282.1:0-20541 GCA_038094695.1 Chiua aff. virens | reverse complement strand
GGGCGTGGCCAAGGGCTCAGTGCAAATTCAGGCTCCAATGGTTGCACATCATTTCCGTGTATGCACATACGGACTCAGAATCGGCCTGGGTGAGCACGGAGGCGGTGGTGGTGGCCATGTGGTGTTCCATCAGGAAATTGAAGAGGATCAGATAAAACATTATATATCCTTATCATTTTTGCCAACCACATCTTTTTATATCATTGTGATACAACCACAGATCAAAAGAGATATTCACCAGCACAGTTTATGTATGTTATCATATTCACCATTTTGTTACTGCTAGTGTGTCTTACACAGATTGTAATTATGGCCAATTTGACCATAGGTCACTGAAATGTCCCTGTGACAATCAGTGCAACCACTATATCGGTTGACAGATTTAACAGGAATAGTTTAGTCACATAATTTTGATCATGCTATGCTATACTGTTGTTAAATGCAGCTGCTGACATGTTTGATGTAGATGACTAGCTAAGTCCTTCTGTCATTGATGACAAAACTGACTCGCCCTTGATAGCATGATGGTCACTCAATGTCATTCTGCCAATGTCATGTACAAAAAGTCAATATCCAACCCATTGGCATGTCAAAGTTCAGTGAGTGCTATATGATGTGCTACTATGACTTTATGATGTAGATGAACTATAGCACCCCATGTGCCAACAAGGATCCACCAGTGTTGCTCTGCTGTGTATGAGGTTCTAGCTCACTCTGAGAGAAATGACAGCCCCTCTCTGCCAGAGTTGTATCTGACCATGTTATTCAGTGAGTGCTACATGATCTGCTATACCTTTCTGACACTGATGAACTACAGCTAAGTTCTACAAGCTAGTGAAGAACACTCAATGTCACTCTGCTGTGTACTACTAGTAGATTCCAGCTCATTCTGAGAGATATGAACAACTTGAATCACATCACTCAGTAAGTGGTAGTACATGATGTGCTACACCTTTCTGACACTGATGAGCTACTACTTTCTGCAAGCCAGCAAAAAATACTCAGCATCACTCTGCCATGTATGAGATTCTAACTCATCCTAGAAGGTATGAACAACTCTCAGCTATCATCAACAGCTGATCACATCACTCAGTAAGTCTTGCATGATGTGCTACAGCTTTCTGCACTGAGTCAACAAGGATTGTCATCATTCTACCAATAATATATTACAAATACATACAATAAAGACAAGCCTTGGCTCTCAATAACCACCACATGCTCAAAATTATCAAACAACATACTTAAAGTTGTAATTTTTACTTCAGCTGAGTAGACACCATGTATAACAACAAACTATTTCACAAGAAGCATTGGAATAATAGTGTATCTAGTCTACTGTACCAATATTAGCCCTTCCCGCCTTGAGATCCGCTCGTTTCTGACGAATCCGTGCTAATGCACTATTTTTGGATGGCAAACGCTCTGTCGCAGTATACAGTGGAAAGATCTGCCTGTTTTAGAGCATTAGCACTAGTACCGCTACTGAAAGCAGGATCGAACCTGTTCCACCAAGTAATGAGGTGATCAACCTCTTCGATTTCATCGGGGTCCTCAAGTAACTCCATGATACTGGAGTAAAATCTTTCAGAGTCAGTAACAAGGTCTGTACGGGAAAAAACTTGGGCAGAAGTAAGAGCAAATCGAGCCTACAACCAAATAAAACTGTCAGTCGTTATTTTAGGGGTCAGGTCAGCCAACAGCTACAGACCTGCATGGCGACATACGCAATGGATGTCTTTGTCACGCAATACATTCCGTGTATACGTGCATTTCCAGAACGCGTGGCTTTCGGTTCCTGGTCCACTGAGCTGGGGGAGGTAAAGATGTGTTTGTAGGCCTAGACACTGTTTAATCAAAGAAGATGATAGCAAATATACGTCGCTCACAGACACGAGAAGGCCGCTACGAAAAAGACCATTCCACGGATCTTCGGGATCGTAAGTATAATTTGCATACAAAAATACCGGCCACTGGTCCCCGGCTACCTGGATCTCTCCATTTTCTAGTTTCGTTCTGATCCTACGATGGGATGAGACCAGCTAAGTCGTAGGCTGAAAATTACTTACTCAATGTTCATCCAATCCAGCCCTGCGGGGCATAAGAGAGCGCCAGTACGCTCGTGATTGAATCCCCTTCCCGACTTCACATTGCGTGGGATGTGCGGGCTCAACGATTGACCTTTCGGAGTTATCCAGTCGATAATGGCACCTTTCATCCCTTTCGTGTCGTCTGCACGAGCACCATTAACACCTTTCTGTATCTGTGAAAAGAATTAAACGGCGAAAAGTAGGCAGAGGCGAACAGACTCACTAATTCACCTATTTCGATAATTTCTTCCTCGGAAGAGGCCATGAGGCGCGCTTCCAACGTCGACACCATCTTTAATAGCTCCCGAAAGGCGTTGAACTCTTTCCTTTCCCTGCAAGAAGTTTTCACGAGCGCCAAGCGAGTAGAAGACAAGACGTACACATCGGTGAGCGACTGTCGTGCGCCGTCGGCACCTTCGGACAGCAAAATGATGCCGTTGGTAAGTAATACCGGCACATTGCAGAAGGCATGTACAGTTCGCCCAAAATGCCGGCCATGATGAACCAGGGGATCTTGTGCTGTCCTAAAACACCATTAATACACGCATGATGCATTTTCGACCGCAGGACGTACGCCTTTTTTCTCGGCCCAAGCTCGAGCGCGCTTGGGTGAGTGCGCTTCCGGCGATTCAAGACATTAGTCCCATCGTCTCCGCCGTCGCTAGACATTATCCTAAAATCTGAAAAGTCCAAGGATCGAAGGGAGATGAGGACAAACTTGGGAAATTGATGCCGCACCTTTATATGTAGCCGGAAGCATTTATCTGGAACTTGGGAAGCTAAAGCCAAGCAAAGTCTGTCGACATAGCGCGGACGTTGCCATGAGCTTCTGTCTGACTGACTCCCCAAGACAACCTGCGACAGCAATCACGTGAGTGAACCAGCGCACCCGAAAACCAGTAAAACCGAAAGTACTCACACTTGTTGAAAACCCCATGTCTATCATCCTCGGATCTGAGAAAGAAAAATTAAAAACACAGCGACATAGCGTCACAAAAAGGAGGAATGAGTACACCAGGTTCGAATCCCCTACCTCAATAAATACTTTGACATTCATCGCCAACTGTCACAGGTACCCTAGTCAAGTCCGCCACCGGGAAGCAGGACAGGCGCACAGTACAGCACCCTGTTGAGGAAGAATCAGGCGATGGTAGTGTGGCAGTCGATATCTTACATGTTTACAACTACTCACGCTGCCTGGGCCGGACAGGACACACCACGTTTGCCCCTACTATGACTGTATTGGTGAAAGGGATCATAGTACAAGGGATTTTATTGGTATTTCACGCGGACGCACCAATGCAGCAGGTATTTGGCAACATGGCCGGGAAAAGGATTTCAAGTTATTGTAAGACCTGTTAGTCGCCTCCCACTTTGCTTTAATACAAGGAGCGTGGTCACGGTGATGAAAAAAAAAAGAAATCCTATTGGGACTATTGGGATTGTTATGCACGAAGGTGATGTTGACCCAAGGACGGTTATGACAAGGTTGAATCAGACGCCGTCGTTCACTAGAAAGACTTCTCAGAGACCCCAGTGAAAACGCTGATAACTGAAAACTCGTACACTCCAAATTTACGCAACCAAGCATGACATTGACACCACGCGAGACTTGGTGAGTTCCTCTACTAGTCTCCTGATGTTTCTCCAGAGCATCTATCAAGGTCTCATGAAATATCTTGTACCTCTCCGGACCAATGACAGCTATGATGTCCCTGGCGGCATCATCGTACTCTTTTTGTGCTTCATCCACAAATTGCGCAGCACATTTCTTCCTGGTGACGGCCAGGGTCCAACGCCTCAGCATCTCGGGATAAGACAGCGGTCGTCCGCATAATGGCAACTGACAGTGTCAGCATGAACAATGTCAGGACCGAGCTGACAAACAGAGGGGGGTGGGAGGTAAGACAAACCTTCTCATAGAGAGCCTCGCGCACTTGAGGATTATAGTTCACAATACACGGCGGCGAGATTGTGCCTATCACTGAACATTCTTTTTGGAGAACCTTTGACGGTAAGTATTCCATCTGAGATTATGTGGGATTACACTGGGACCACTGGCAGTGACACGCAAACCAAAATGTCACGTGACTCACTGTGTCCGGATGCACCACGCACAGCCAAATAAGACAGGGTCCAATAAGTCAAGACATGAACCCGACCGACAACACTGAAGCAGCTGAAGGGCACCCTCCCGACACTCGGAGCGGGGGGGAGAGAGCTGCGACACCGTGAACGGCGTCGATTGAGGGGGGGAGGACGCGTGCAAGCATGCACGGTCGGACCGATCGGTGCCAACTGACAACGAAAACGGTCAGTGTGTCACGATAGTCGATGAAGATTCACTCTCCCCTGTCTAATATTTCTTTATTCCGTGCAGGTTTCCGGTGCTGCCGTGGTGCTACTTCCGACCGCGAGGCGTCTGTAATTGTTCAACCGCGGTATAATCTGTCGAGTATGTCACGGTCATCTCGGGTTCAAAAGACGCTCATACTGGTCTCTAGGGACACCGGCGGAGCATAACGGCGCTGACACAAGTAATGGCAGAGACAAGCCATTTGCGATGAACGCGCAAGCTTCCACCTCTGGCAACGGTAACAACGATACACAGACCAACTCTGACCTACCCAACGCCTGGACGACGCGACTGCAAACCCTCACCGTTGCGGTATGCCAAGAGTTGCCTCTGCTGTGTGTAATTGACGCGGTTTCATCTAGACTGTTTTCGGCTTCCACGGATGGACGAATGTTCTCGCTGTCTGCTCTCAACACCCAAATCGCACTTTCTGCAAGCACCAGGTCCCGTAAGCTAGCGTATTCTTATCTCGCAGCAGCCTTGATCTTCCAGATCTGCGCATGTAAGCATCTCTCACGTTGTCATTCGCATCGAGCTAAATCCATGCACAGCCCTGCTCGGGTCCATCGCGACGTCTGCGTTGGTCCACTACACAGTCATTGAAGCCGTCAATGAAGATTGAGAAGAATGTTCGAGCTCTCGCGTCTCCGGGTTTAATTTCGTCCGGGGCAGCATCTTCCCCGCAGCATTATATTAGAAGCAGCTCTCCCTCTCACCTCACCTTTGGACTGCGGCGGCGGAGACGTCTTCGGATTTCTTTTCAGTTCTTGACCCACCCCACCGGACCCATTGTCGCTGTTGATGCGTTGTTATTATGCCATGGTTAGTTCTGCTGCGATGGGATTTGCTGCAGCCATTTCTGGGATACTTGTGTATGCATGGGCTGGCCTGGCCGTGGTCGTTGGTATCTGTTCTACAGCTTGTCTCGGTGTCGCTATCAGTTCCGTCGCGTGTGCAATCGCGATATAGGCTCGTTTACATGCCCACACTGGCAGTAGACAATCATTGTCAAAAATTTTAACGTTCACGTCAATATAGATCTTCTCGGTGTTTACTTTGGGAGTTTGTGCTGTTCTTGGCTGTGCGTAGCGCAGACTCGTTCTCGGATGACTGGACACGACCAGGCGCTCGGAGATTTCAATCCATGACCGACCTCGAGGCGGTATAGATACAAGATCACAAATCAAGGGGATAGGATCAGAATACTAGGGCAGAATACGAGGGGGTTCAAGAAAACAATTCGTCCTCAAGTCGGAGCCTAGTATATGCGAGAACAAAGTGGCGATGAGATGTAGTGAAAAGTATGGATACCCCAAGCTCAAGTTGATACTACCTGTGAACCGGAAGGTTGTCGGTGAATGTGCTGAACCAAAGACTACGGATTTTGAACATCGGATCACAGGAGTTCGAGGTGAGTACCACTGGTTCATTGTGCAGCGAAACAATGATTCTTCATTATCCAAAAGGACACGTCGTTGGGTTATAACAGTAAAGAACAGCATGTCGTCATAAGTTAGTGAAAGTACATGTAGTAACACAACAACGAAATAAATAGTACAGTCCCCCTCGATGATAGACTCGAGATGTTTGTGCATAGCAAGACCAATTAACGCTGTCAATCCTGTCATCACTAGATTTTGCATTGTCCCCAAGGGAAAACGCACCGTTTAAAACTGGCGCTCAACCCTCAACGTCAACTCCAGCTACGCCACTTGGCCGGTGTCGCTCGAGAGCAATCGTCAGGATGTCAAGAAATCTCTTGTATCCTTCTGAACCAACGATGGCAATAATATCACTTGCAGAATCTTCATACTCTTCCTGCGCATCATCCGCAGAGCAGTAAGCTTCTCGCCTTCTGCTCACGGCTATGGCCCAGCGCTTTAGCATTTCAGCATAAGACAAAGGTCGTCCACACAGCGGCAACTATCGGTGAGGTAAAAGACACGACATCAACACTTGTAAGGTCATAAGCGGGTGACGAACCTTCTCGTAGATCGCCTCCCGCAAATGTGGATCAAAGACAGCAACTTCAGTATCTTTTGGAGACTGTTGGCACAAGGCCGACTCGGTAGACAGTGTGGAAGGGGCCATCTTTGTTATGCCTTGCAACGCGTGAAAAAAGTTGGTGGTGCATCTGAGTCTTACTTAAGTACCTGTAGGAGAGATGCAACGTAACACAATCACAAACGTAAGTCGTAGAACTCGGTGTCGTCACGTCGCGGTTTTACATTGTCAGTCTCACACCGTCGCTTTCCCACCGTCACCTTCCCCCGTCACCTTCCCACCGTCATGCTCCCACTACACGGCAATTCTTGCTTGCGTTATCTCAAGGTTCTTGTGATTATTCCCGACTTAACCCTTTAGGCTCCAAAACACGTGTAGGTGAACGTTTGAACCCCCACTCAGTTTAGCGACGATCATTACAGATCAAGGTTCAGAGCTCCTTTCCTCCCCCTCGAATCCAAAAACACGACACGATTAAGGTTCTCGATCCAACATTGTACTAATGATTCATTGAGTTCGTCACACCAAGTCACGAGTAAGTAATAGCCCACCAGTGACGATGCACCCCCGCCCAACGATCATCATTAGTCAAGTCGATGGGTTGTCGGTTAAGAGTTCATCGTTCTTCGTACGGAGGCAACGAGCCTATAAAAGGAGTAGTATGGTAAGAGTACTCAACACTTTCTACTTCGTGCTCGACTCGCATGGACTCTTACCACACCTCCGACTCAGCACCCCTTCACGATGACCTGAGTCTCAGCGACTCGAACCCTTTCGCCCAGCTTGTTTCTGATGGACATCTGGCTCCAAACGCTGGCGCAATGTGGGATTTTTTTATGCAAGGGATTGTTAATGATATACCAGGATTGGTTAACCCCCCTGAACACGCGTTACTACCCTCCACCTCCCCAGGACAGAACAACGTCGTTATTCAGCCCAACGACAACCACGATGTAAATATAGACTCCGTAGCCCTCAATTTTGCAAGGCAACATCGCAGTAAGTGTCGCTTACTGAATTTCTTACTGCTTATCAAGCATCGCAGCCGCCCTTACTCTCCTCTTTGACGGAATCGGGCTCACTGGCTGGGTCCGACTTTGCGACCGTCTGCTCCTCAAATACATCTCCCGCATGGGCCTCGAAAGCCTGAGGGCCTTTAAACGGAGGGATAAGGAAGAGATCATCACCTGGCTCCTCTTGGAATACGAGGATATGATCCGCGAGGGGTATTCTTTTGAAGACCGTGAGTTTCTATTTTGTCTCTGGCTTCCACCGGTATTTATACACACCTAGGAGAGATTCAGTTGTCTATGACCGTAAAGGGTCTCGTGATCACTAAAACCGGCCGATCGCTCATCAGCAATCAGCCTTTCCTCGACAATTTGGTTCACATGGTAATGTGGCCGTTCCTTCACCCCTGAGCCACTGACACTTAAATGAAGACCTAGATCACGGAAGACATCCACCGCGTCGTCTATGCTGCGTGGCTGATGGCCGCAAAAAGAATCGTATCGATTATTTGCCCGGATCAGACAAATGAACCATTAAGTCAAGCACGGTCTTTTTCCAACCACAGCACCTGTCATGGGATATATACGTACAATTTTTTCAACGATTTAGATGCCTCCTCCGACGCGCCGGTATGTTACTCATTTGTCGAACCAAACGTCTTGATGTCATAAAATGCTCAGGGCAAGCTATTCACCGGCGAACAGGCACGCAGTGCAGTTACACTGGCTCTTCGCACTGTGACGTCACTTGTCGATGAAGAGTCTACGTTATTCGGAATATTTGACTGTGTTCGTGGTGAAGACAACATACCGCACTATTCCCTCCTTCGGTCATCATCTTGCCATACAACGAATGTTGTATCGTCACTAGTAAGTTGGATCTAATATCGATTTCTGAGACTGAATCCTATTTTGATCTAGGTACTGCTCATTCTCAACAGTAAGGTTAAGAGTCGCACTATTCCCACCTTATCAGAGCGAAAGCTGGCCGAACTCAAGAATATATTTGATGAAAACAGGGAGACATTTCACCAGGTAGTGGCATGTTCTCAAGATGACGTGCCTATGGCAATGCAGCTGACGTTCAGGCGGAATTTACTGGACATCCTTACTGTCTCTTGACTTTGTAATATCGTGTTTTCACCCCTCTTGTATTTTTGTATTGCAGTCTGAGCAAATGTGATATGGTTAGTACTAGTAGACCCGCGGTGCCTGCCAATCGCCTTTGTCACTTCGGACACTGAGTTTATATATTTTTCCAGTATTGACTCGATGCATTTGGTTTGCAATATCTTTAGAGTACCGTTTCTCCGGTATAAGTTGTACTATAACTACTATCTACATATGCCTAACATCCCAAAATTGGGGACAGATACTTCTTCCATCGCTGATTCGACCACTTTTTATTTTGGCTTTCGACGATAACACGGTGGGTGTCTGGTCCTGATTCTGGTTTGGTGGCGCTGCTTGGCGCACATCCGTTCTCGTCGCAGGCTCAGGGACGTTCCATTGCGAATCGGGGAGGTCAACGTCAGATCGAGCACACGCTGGGAGTGTGCACGGCATGTTTATCACAAAGGACCCACGGTGGCAGTAGCACGTTTGAGAAGATCGTATTTTTCTTTGTACTGTAGGACATCAACACCACGCACGGGACATCTCCATGCAACACACCTCCTGATATACCATTGAATCATCCGTTTCGTAACCTGTCAGATGTGTGAGCAGACGCTTATGATAAGGCGTGACGCCCACCTTGGGGTCATATTCGAGTAACAATACTGCATCAACCGGTCCTTGCGATGAACTTCATCACTCATACCCGCTAATGTCCTTTTCCCGCGAAGTTACCAGACGGACAAAGATACAAAAGGGACGCGTGCATACCTCAAGGTGGCCCGCACATGGGTCGGCGTAGCTTTGACGATCTTTGTTTCAGAAGGGTCAGGCTCGGCCGCCTGTCAGGAGAGGTGACCCACAGAACGGGACTCAACGGAGGGGGTAGTTGATTGGCATGACTGGGTAAAGATCAGTTCGAGGCTTGGGTACAGGGGAGACATACACCCGCAGTCGTTGGAAACGGCGTTGTTGGTCAAACAATCATTGAGATTCTGCCGCAAGTTGGCATCGAACCAGGTATTGCAGTCTGAAAGGGCCAGGGAGATGAGTTAACACATGAAGAGAAAAGAGGGAAAGCGTACCAGAGATCATTTTGCCCGTGAACATGTCATAGGCGCTGAGTAAGCAGATCTGATTATGTAAGGTGGATCGCGTTGTTGACACGTTCTTGCGATGTGGTTTCGACTGCATTGGTCGGAGCAGCAGCAACTTAGTAGACTCGTGACCAGCCCTCTAAGAGAGGCTTTAGACCTTTCACTTGATAAGGTACACGCGCCTTCCGTCGCACACGCACCCGGTCTGCATCATGCTCCCTAACGACAACCATACAGGCGATGGCCTGAGTGCTCGGACCACTCAGGGCTCCTGTCACACTCGTGATGAATGGCTGATCCGAAGGTCGACCCCGAGCGCCTGATATTCCGATCAATTGGCGAACGTTCAAACCAAGTCAACTATGGCAATGGGGACCTAGGATTGTACGAGTTTGGGACACATCGTTCTGTGAGTACAACGTGCATCGTTGACGGCACACAGTGGGTAGTATTGACTCAGTATTTTATAGTTCCATAGTTATTGTCAAAAGTCAGCAAACCTACGGAGCAATCGAAGTCACTCCGACACGCCGTGTTACCGCAGGAACTGGAGGTCTTTCATCAAATGTGTCGCATGATTGGGATTGATCCGACGTTCTACGAATACATTTTTACCGTGGATGCCGACACGGTTCGTCTCAAGTTCTCTCCTATGCGGTTGGATGAGGAGGCTAACGCGGCTATAGACGGTTACACCTGGGTCATTCAATCTTTTGGTCGCGCCGGCTGCGGACAACTCGAATATTATTGGTATTTGCGGCGAAACGAAGCTGTCCAACAAAAAACGTGGTGGACGGTGATCCAGGTCTACGATTATTACATCTCTCACCACTTCTCCAAAGCATTTGAATCTCTCTTCGGCTTGGTCTCATGTTTATCCGGGTGTTTCTCGCTCTATTGTATCTGCACGGCTGACAAAGGTCGCTCGATCATCATTTCCAGCCAAATCATCGACGAGTACACGGAATGCAACGTCGATACGCTTCAAAAAAAGAATCTTTTCTCCCTCAGTGAAGACCGTTTCGTTATCACTCTCCCCATAAAAAACCTCCCTACCTATAAGACGAAATTCACCCCGGATGCGCATACGGTGGCACTGGAATCGCGGCGGATCCTGTTTTCTCAACGCTGCCAGTGGATCAACCCAACGGTTCACAATCTACTGGAACTGGTGTTCTTGGGTGAGCTCTGCGGTTTCTGCTACTTCTCGATGCGGTTCTTCGTGTTCCTCGATCTATTGGGCACCATTTTACGTGTTTTCGCATTATGTGCAAGGTAGTACTGACGCCGTCTACGGTGATTCTTCTGGCGGCTATTGTTTATGTGAGTTGGACCGACACGAAACATCGCGGTTATTAACACTCCATTATAGCTCGTATACTTGATCGTTGCGGTGGCCACCGGACCTTCATCGTTGCCAATCATCTCCATCGACATGCTGGCTGTCACATATGGGCTACAGGTAATGTACCCTACCCATGTGGTCTTGGACAAAATACTAACCGAATCGCTACAGTGCTGATCTTTATTATAAAACGGGAGTTCATGTTGGTGGGTTAGATGGTCATATACCTCCTTTCGTATATCTCTTGATTTCTCCATTTACTGATATCTGACATGACAGGCATTCGCATAAGATACCCGGTCTATAGCTTCTTCCTACCAATCTACTCCTTCTGGTGCATGGATGATTTCTCGTGGAGAAACACGCGCGTCGTGATTGGCAATGGCGGAAGCAAGAAAATGGTCATAAATGATAACGAGCGTTTTTCGATGGCCACGGCCGTGAGTCCCTTTGCGGACCAAGCCCGAAGCCGAACCTGACGGACGAGGTGTTCAATGCACTGAGGAATTACCTGTTCAGTATCAAAAGCTATTTTGATCGAGCAAATTCAATATTGATTGTAATGTCAAGAATTTCATTGGCGAAACTTGCATTCTCTGATTGGACAAAAGTCACGCCATCGTGTGAAGCCGCTTAAGATCAGAAGAGATTCGCACCTTCAAGCTGAGATTGAAAGTTCGGTTATCACCGACGCAGTGGAGTTACATAATATGGCGATGTGGTGTGTGGTCTGCTCTGCTTGACCAGTACTCCGACGGACTTCTGGTGCGTCCTGCTCGTGTCAGGTGTCTGCTGACTACTTTCCTGACCTTTTTAGGCTGTCCACGACGCATTAAACGCGTCTGAATCAGTCTTGGAGCGACCATATCGCACAGTGAGCGATCTTGCTCCCTTGGTGCTTTCTAACCCTTTTAGATCGGTTTTTATTTGTCCTCGACGACGCAGCAGGTTGGATGATAGTGAGGATGTCTGGTGTGGTTGGGTGGTCGCATGGATGGTGCTGGTATGTGTTCTGATCTTGTTTTTGTTCCGTTCGATCTGACTGTCTTGACCAGTTAGCAGTTACATTTTCACACATTTCGAGTCATAACGCGCTCCGCTCACTGCACCATCAACTGGGGGACCCTATCCCATCGTATTCAAGCCACTGTCTCTGATCGTTTTGATCTGTGCTTCGACCTCTCTCGACTTCAACTTGACCCTTCCCTGGCCTCCTGGACCATCAACTTAGCGTTGTGGGCTCACTTCGACGCGGCACTCACTCTCATCATGTATGGATTGTATCCAATCGCATTACAGTCGCTTCGGATTGTTTTGGTACTGTGCTTTGCACCCGATCGCTTTTTTGAGGTGTGGACGACGGTGGCAATCTGTGAACAATTCAGAGATGGTGTCAATGGTGACTTACAAAGTCGGTGCCAAGCCAATGTCACACAGCAATGTACCATAATATTACCGTGCCAGAACAAGCCACAACTCGATGTTCTATTACTAAGGGCCAAGACGGTGAGCGTCTTGTTGTATTTTTTTCTCCAAATTTTTTTCTGAATCTTGACAGTGTCTGAATAACACCAACGCGACCAGCTCAGCCGGTTCCTCTTCTGTCTTGTCAACGCCTAAGAAACCCGCCAATGTTGTCCGGAAACTCCTCTTCTACTCTGATGTAACTCTGTCACTGCGACCGCGTTCATGTCCTACCAAAACCAGCAATACCGTGACCTGTTCACGAAACATGTCCATCTGGGCAACGTCTTCGATGCTCATGGATATCACTGGCAGGCTACATGCTTCCCCCCGCTGACGGTGCCACTGCCATCCAGCTCCAAAACATCCTCCAACACGCCCTCTTCGAGGTGATCAGCGCCAAGATCGTCAACGCGCTCATGGTCACCAACTCGGCCGATGCTAACATCCAGCTCACGCACATACACGCACATCCCTTTGCGAGTGCGTTTTTGGCTGGTTGCTGGCATACTTCTCTCTCTCCTGATTTAGAGGGAATAGGAGACACCGTCATCGCTGGCGTGTGATGCAGCTTTCCCTCCCTCAGACTCTCCCTCCCTCCTTCATCCTCCTCTGTCTCACCCTACCCCAGGACGACGATGGCGCGTTCGTCGATGTCGCAATCCCCCCCTTTCGCTCCACGACAATCTGGCGAGTCAGACACCGCAGATGATGTGACACGACCTGCCACGGCTATGACGACGCGTTCATCAACGTGACGACTTCCTCCCTCTCCCTATACCTCATGACCCTCCAAGCCCACGCCACGCCACCGCTAGTTCGTCGTGATGAGTCGATGATGCGACGACGTGACGCATCATCGGCATGTCGCGTTCCCCCTCTCCTCTTCTTCTCCCTATACCTCAAGGTCTCCCCTACCAGTTCTTTGCGACGAATTGACGATCCGACGTGTCACATTGTCGACATGTCGCGTTCCCTCCCTCTCCCTCTCCCTCTCACCCTCACCCCACCACTGGTTCGTCGCGACGAATCAATGATGCGACACGTCGCTTCTCTCTCCTCTCCCTCTCCTCCTCTGCCACCACGGACGGTGCAATGGACAACATGACACGACGTCCCACGACGATGCATCGACGTGACGACACCCCCTTTTTTCCCTCCCCTTCGCTCCTCTTCCTCTCTCTTCGCCATCCTGCCACCAATTCACTGCGACGACACAACGACGAGGTGAACGACACACGACGCGACGACGACGCGACACATTGTCGCATCGTCCACGCCTCGTGTCTGTCTTCTCCCCCTCTTCACTCCTTTCTTCCCCTCTCGTCTGGAGCAACAAGACGTCGACGACACGACGCGACGACGATGTGACACATTGTCGCATCGTCTACGCGTCATGTTCATCACTTCCCCTTCCTAGTATACCTTTCCGTTCTTTGTGCCACCAGGACGTGCGACGATGCAATCAGTGCCAACGTCGCAATGACAACGACGACGAGCGAGACGCCAGCACGAGGTGACGACGATGTGATGACGATGCGACAATGTGTCGCATCGTCCACACGCCGTGTTTCCTCCCCTTTCTTTCTCTCCCCTTCCACTAAGCCCCGGCCTCAGCCTAAGCCCCAGCTTTCAGGCCGGGCCAGGCCCCATCAGGGGCTTTGAGGGCCCGAGCCCTCCTAAGCCGGGCCGGCACAACACCAAATGACATTGTCATTGAGGGCTGCCAGGTAGATTCTGATAATGACGTGGGTGGCACGCGCACGACGTCAGCTGCCCATCAGTTTATAAGCTGTTTGAGTTGGGACGCCATGCTCTGTTAGGAGGGGTTGACGATGTGGCGACACATCGCATTTAGTGTGGCCATCTTGTCACCTCGGTTGTCACGGTCTAGAGAATTTGTTGGGAAGAAAGGAATATATACGATTTATACATGTACAGCGATGTGTTATATTCTCGCGTGTCACTGTCACCGTGACATGTGTCACTCAGATTGACTAAGTGTGTCGATTGACGCTCTAGGTACAATAACTTCCCTTACTTTCCGCGAGGGATCGAGCGAGACTTCACCTTGCTGTTGTACACTCTTTGCAACTTTATATCTCATCATCACCTCTACCTCATAGAGGATCACCATTGTGTAGCGGGCGAAGAGGCGGTCAATAATCGTTTGCAACCAACTCGTAAGTGGCTCGTAACTACCTTATATCAAAGTTCTTATATTTCGTGCAGAGTGCTTCAAGCGAGTAAGACGATTGTCCCAAAGGAGACGCCAGAGCTTCCCGCAGACCTTCTGTTGATGCAAGGCGGCTCACGGGATCCTGATGATTTGTCTCGAATCATGTTGCCAAAACAATGCTCGGGTTCTCAAGGCAAGTTCAGTCGTCTTGATCTTCGGACATAGCTGATAATCATGAAGGTTTCTGGATCCAACGTCGGATCCGTTGCTGAGCGTGTTGTAATGTCCAAGGCCGTCGGTGTCCGTCGTGTCGGTAGCCTCAAGGAACAGTACAACAGCGTCACTGTCGGTTGTTCCCCCCATGAACGCACGCTGCCAGTGCTGAACACTTCAAGTCCGTTCTACACCAGTCCAATCTTGATGTCTCCGTCTAACAGTCCTTTGACAGGGTGTGTGGCTAGTCAGTACTACTCGTGGCGCCATCTGCGACGGGGACGCCGGCGCTTTAGCGGTTCGTCTGCTTTCCCTCGGATTCAACTAGTCTCAGAAATCCTGGTATGTATAGGTCATACAAGAGACACGTGGAACGTCCAACTCGCACCCAAGGACCACGTATAGCACGCGATGAAGAACCTGGTGGGATCGAC
Source organism: Chiua aff. virens (assembly GCA_038094695.1). NCBI lineage: Eukaryota > Fungi > Basidiomycota > Agaricomycetes > Boletales > Boletaceae > Chiua > Chiua aff. virens. The sequence continues at coordinate 5,236 of JBBPUM010000282.1, read as the reverse complement.
CTGGTACCTTACTATCCAGGCACGATATGTCCCGGGCACTCGTCACATTTTCTCCAGTAATCGATCCAGTTAAGGTATGTGATACATCTGTATGCCGCAGCTTCTTGCTCAGTAGGCTGCAGTTCAAGACTATTGCTCTGATCCACTTGCATAATAACCGACGACACGCAACTACGATGGATCGTTTCGTCGACAATGGTTTGACTACTGTACCTCTGTTGCCGATGGTCGGTTCGGAGATATCCTCGTCAGCCGCCTCGATGGCAAGGTTCCAAATCAAGTGGACGATGACCCCACCAGAGCGGGTATATTGGATGAAAGGGTGTGTAGTCATCCTCAAGAGCTATAGGTTGCTCGGCTCAGCTCAGCTCAGTACGCGAATTACATCAGTATCGTACTAATTGTCTAAAAATATCCATTTTTAGTCTGCGACGCTGCCACGCCAGCGTGAGCACGCGATGACTTGACGACTCAGACACCTTCAAGTGTCTATCTTGTGATGTAAGACTTGAATTTTCAGGTTCAATTGAACAGTTCGAGGTTTCTCGGCGGCCATTTCCATGCCGCAACAGTTTTCTCAAGTGTGTATATGCAAGCGCTCTTTCTCAGATATCGCCGCGTTCACGAAGCACAACAGGAGATGTCAGAGAGGCAAGAAGCGGCTCTCTGATGCTCTAGTTGTCGTGAAAGAAGTTTATCAGAACAAGAAGGCCCGGCGACTCCAAGTTGATGGGAACGGGGAGGCGAGTCAATCCAGCAGCGCTTCTGGGTCTTATGAGGATGGGACAACCCTGGTCCAAGACTCACACACTAGCCAAGATTCCCATTCATTTCAACGTCCGAAAGCTGGCCAGGTAAGTTTTTAGACTTAGCATGCCCACGTATTCAAGTTCAGCTTGGTACGCTTCAAAAGTGCAAGAGTGGCTCACAGGCCTTTTTTCTAGCCGAATCATCTTATCGAGGCCACCTCCGGTTCGTGTCTACCACCAGTGGACTTTGGGGACTTGCCGTTAGCCCTGCGGAAAGCTCGCCGGGAAAACAGACGTCTGCCAAAACGATTCAGGGACATGCTACCTGAACCACCCATGCCATTACCCCCACCAAGCGTTGTAGCTGAGATGACAGTATCACAGCCTGTCGAGGTTCCACCGGCATCCTCAGTACCTGAAAGACCATGTCCTCGAACGACATTCAAGACACAAGCAAACACTTTTGGCCTATTCCGTGTCTACGACAAAGATACTGTTCCGCTCTTCGATCCCGAAGATCCTTCAAACGAAGACCCACTGCCACAGACCACCCTCCGGCATGGCGAAGGGGGCACCCTCTCCAATCCCTTCCACCCTTATCCAAACGAAAGTTCCTTTCTTCTGGGCGACTGGTATTGGAACCATGGGTCACAGAAATCACAGTCGAGCTTCAGGAAGCTGGTTTCCATTATCGGCAGTTCAACGTTTCATCCAGGTGATATCCAATCCACGAATTGGACAGCACTAGACCGTCAGCTGGGAGTTTTGAATGCATCCGACAGCCATCCTCAGGATAACGCAGAAGAAGAGTGGTTGGACCATGACGCGGGATGGATACGGGGACGTGCCACTATTTCTGTTCCTTTTCCACGCCGAGCTCAGAATCCTGGACAGCAGGATTATGTCATCGACCATTTTTTTTACCGCACCATCCTGTCTGTGATTCGCGAACGCCTACTGGACCGCACCCTTTTCAAGAATTTCAGGTTTGAACCCTACGAATTGCGTTGGCACCCTGCCCATAAGGACAAAGATATCGGGGTCTATGGGGAATTGTTTACTTCCCAGGCGTTTCTTGAGGCCCATCAAGCACTACAGGATTCTCCTCCAGAACCAGGATGTAGCCTACCTCGACGGGTGGTTGCCCTCATGTTTTGGTCGGATGCAACACAACTCACGACGTTCGGCAACGTGAAGTTGTGGCCCCTCTATGCCTACTTCGGAAATGATCCCAAGTATGAAAGATGTCAGCCGTCTGCGAAGCTTTGCTGTCATGTGGCGTACTTTCAGGGAGTAGGTGCATTTTTCTGCAAAAGTGGCCCAATCGCTGACTGTTATATGATGCTCCGACAACTTCAGTTACCTGAAGATTTCAAAGACTTTGTGTTAGAGAACTCAGGGAGTTACCAACCCGGGAATTCCTTCTACACGCATTGTCATAGAGAACTTTTCCATTCCCAGTGGCAAGTGCTCCTTGATGACGAATTTGTTGAGGCCTACCGACACGGCTTTATCCTTACGTGTGCTGACGGATGTACAAGACGCTTGTTCCCTCGGATCTTTACGTATTCAGCCGATTATCCAGAAAAGTAGGTACATCTGGAAACATCGCTCGGGACGTTTATTAAACCTCCCCAACATAGGGTCCTCATCGCAAACATACGTAACCTTGGAAGCTGTCCCTGTCCGCGGTGTCTTGTCTCTAAGGACCAGATACCAATAATGGCGACAGAAGCCGATATGTCACAACGTCAAACGCTGGTGCGCAAGGACACCCAGGAGCGACAGGAAAAAATTGCCGCTGCACGGAAGTTCATCTATGAAGGACAGTACGTGGCAGACGCTGCGCAAGTCGAGGGCCTTCTCAAGGATGAATCGTTAGTACCGACAGAGGTATGGACTTGTGGTTACAGGGCAGTGCATGAACACTGACTTCCTGTACAGAATGCCTTTTCCACGAGGCTTTGCGCCCTCGGATTTGATTTCTTTCTAATGCTGGTGGTTGATCTCTTACACGAATTCGAGCTCGGGGTCTGGAAAGCGATTTTTATTCACTTACTGCGGATACTGGATAGTCTTAAAGGTAGTCTGCTTGCTACTCTCGACCAGCGGTACGTTTTTCGTCGTGCTCATCAGCAATTAGTGCAGGACTAAACTATCAACGTAGCTATCGACAAGTACCGACCTTTGGTCGCGATACAATACGGCGTTTTAGGCGAAATGTGTCTGATTTGAAGCAAATCGCTGCGCGCGATTTCGAAGATATTCTGCAGGCGAGTGGCATCACTCAAGGACTCACAAATATTATCTTACTTAGCTGTGCATACAGTGTGCAATCCCCGTCTTTACAGGACTCCTTCCTGAACCGCATAACGCGCAGCTTATCAAGACGTTATTTGTCCTTGCCCATTGGCACGGTCTCGCGAAATTACGGATGCACACAGATGAAACGCTCACCCTTTTGGAAGATGTCACGCGAGATCTCGGCCAAAAGCTCCGCATTTTCACTGATGAGGTGTGCTCTGTGTTCTCCGCAAGAGAGCTTCGGCGTGAAGCAGAGTCTCGTGTGAGACGTCAAGCTCGTAAGGGTGGTTCATCCACTCATCCTCTGGTCAACGTAGCGACTCCGAACACAACGACCGGACGCCGTTCTAAAGTGCTGAATTTGCGTACTTATAAGCTTCACGCACTCGGTGATTACGTTGCCCACATTAGATTGTATGGAACAACGGATTCTTTTTCCACTCAGCCTGTATGATATTTTCCATTTGTATATTGTGATCGTCGTTGGGACTTATTAGGGCTTCTGTCTTCACAGGGAGAACTCGAGCACCGCACAAGCAAAAGTCGGTTCACAAGGACAAGTCGAAAGGCGTTCATATCACAACTTGCGTCGATCGAACGTCGACAAGCTCGTATTCGTCGTATCCGTACTAGAAGGGAATCCCTGCAGCGAGAGGATCCGACTCCCAATGTGCCCGAGGCTCACTATGTCATTGGAAAGTCCCAGAATATGCCTGAAGATGTCACCCGATTCATGCAGAAGAACGTGGGTGACCCTGCGGCGAAGGTGAGAAGTGTTCGCGCTTTTGGTGTCAAGATTCTGACGCATTGACGACTGTCTGGATTCAGGGTTTTGTGCAGAAGTTAAAATTACATCTCTTGCCTCGCGTTCGCAGCCTCCATGTACAAGAGGGCAGTACGAGTCATTCTCCCATGGAACACTCCAACTCGGATCAATCTGCTCCGACTCTCCTCAGTCACGTCATACTCAAGGGCGATCGAATCTACAGACACAGCCTATTTCGGATCAACTATACAACCTATGATCTGCGCAGGGAATCCGACTCGATCAATCCCCGAACAGAACACAGAGATGTTATGCTACTAGCTGACGGAGACGTTTCAGAGAAGCACCCATTCTGCTATGCCCGCATTCTTGGCATATATCACGCAAATGTCATATATGTCGGCCCTGGAAGCACGGACTACCAATCACGGAGGCAGGACATTCTCTGGGTACGTTGGTTTGAGGTACTAGATGAGTATTCTGGCTGGCAACATGCCACCCTTGACCGGGCAAGATTTCTCCCAATGGACCACGATGATGCGTTTGGTTTCGTTGATCCCGCTGACGTGCTGCGGTCCTGTCATCTCATTCCTTCGTTTGCCGATGGGAGACTGCACGCTGATGATGAGGTAATGTCTTCAAGGGATGTTCATGACTCCGAAGACTGGAAAATATATTACATCAATCGGTATGTAAATTACAACCAAATTGAAGCTACCTGAATCCCTTTCGAGATTTGTAGATCGTGACATGATGATGCGATATCACTGGGGACTCGCGGTTGGACACGTCTATGCACACACATGCACACCTCTACGCCAGACCAATACAATTGAACGGCATCTCCTTGAGCCTGAGAGTCATGGTCTGGCTGCACCTAGCAATCATACTCCTGACAATGATGAAGATGTCACAGAGGATGAGGAATTTGTTGAAGAATCTGATGACCCAGGGACTGACACTTCCCGAATCAGTGAGGAACTTCAGCGAGGTGCAATGTATGAATCAGATGATTCAGTGGATAGCAACTATGAATTCTGACAGACAGTGCCAGTACCTCTTTTGTTTCATATACTATATTATCACTTACTTTACATGGTTCAAAATATGTTCTGGTGGCTGACTTGGAGTTTTGTCAAGTCTGAGTCAGCAAAATGATAATGTGGTTGAACAGCATGGAACTTCATCAGGAAATTGATGAGAGTTAAATATAGAATTATACAACATTATCTTTTAGAAAATGTCTATTCTTATATATAATTCTGATATACCAATTGATAATACTATCTATCTTCATGCAGAGTTTATAGTATTGATCTAATACACTAATCCTATTTATATTGATATATTACATCACTATAATATATATATGGTCATAAATATCTTTCATATCATATATGTCAACTAAACAATACTG
>JBBPUM010000281.1:0-20557 GCA_038094695.1 Chiua aff. virens | reverse complement strand
TTCCCACATGACGTCATTGTCTTTATCATACGATAAGAGCTCTTTTAGCTATCCAATAGCATTACTCGCTCATATCGTTCCACTTTCTATTTACCTTATATAGTGTTTCCTTTTAGGTAGTCCACACACCTGCCCTAAAGCCAACCCACATGTATAAGAGAGAGCCCATTTCATGTACTCTCTCTAGTTCTGTTAGATATGAAGCCAGCTCCTATACACCTGTCTTCTGAGCCTACACAGCTCCAACACTACTCTTGCTCTTTACTCCGAACCTATTCCATATTAGCCCTTGTAAGTCTTCTCACCGGGCATAACCCTTTCCTCTGTCCACGATACCTTGGTCGTGTACAAAAGAAGTACCGTATATACTTCTTTAACCCGCCCCCTTCGCATTGCACGCTGCAAAGTCATTCAAACCCCCACTGGCATTCCAAGTACTATCCACGAGAACGAAGCTGACGAGAGGGATGAAAAGGCTGGGTGTCGGGACCACTGGCAGGTGTCGTCTTCTCATGCCTGCGATGTCGACATCATCGGGGGCATGCTCAATGAATCTGGTTGTGTCATTGACGGGGAATTTGCCCCCTCTTACTCTGTGCGCATCAGGCGAATCAGGGTGAATGATAACTGGTATGACATCTTGGTAACGAGAGTGCCCGTTCTTGTTTGTAACCAGCCTATAAGGTCTGGGTGCAGAGGTCTCTTCAATAGAAGGATGTACTGTGGGAAACTCACAGTAACTATGGAGCTAGGCGACTTGAGGTAAGACTTGAGCAGTAGAGGGACTGCAAGGACTCAAAGAACGAGGTAGTAATTCGAGTTAAGGAGAGCGATAGAAGGGAGCTCTCCTTATATACATACAGGATTGTTTGTACATGTATATGCGCTGGTCCGTGCACAGTAAAACCTCTTTCTAAATAAAGAAAGGTAAGATACGATAGAAACGTATCATGAGTCATTAAGAATGACTAAATGTCCGTAGGACGGATCTATGACTAAACGTGATAGTGTAAGTATGAAGATAAGATCTTTCATCTAATCAGTGACCTGAAAATGAAGTCTGAAGTGGAAACATCACTGATTTCAACACTCTTCCTCACTAGAAACGTTGGTCATGATAAAGGAGATAAGGTGAGACTTTTACGTCCTCGCTCGAAGGCTATCTTTCCAAGATTCTTGGTAAAGATATCCGAAAACTGAAGATTTGTGGGAACATAATAGAGGATGACTTCACCAAACTCGACAGCTTCTCGGATATAGTGTTCCGGTATACGAACATGTTTTGTTCGTCCTTCTTGAGTGGGATTAGAAGCTAGAAATATGGTGCCTTGAGTATCAACACAAAGTGGGATGGGAGGTAAAGAGATCTTAATCTCCTCGAAAAGGTTGTGTATCCATTGAATTTGTTTGCAACATTTGGTCATGCCACAATATTCGGCTTCTGTAGATGAAAGTTGGACTCTCTTCTGTCTTTTGGAGAGCCAGGACACAACTCCATTTGCCAGATAAATGGAATAACCAGTAGTAGATCGAGATGTCTCAATATCTCCTGCCCAATCGGTATCAGAGTAAGCAATGAGACCATTCTGAATAGAAGGTCCTTCTGCATCATAAGTGATACAGAGATTCACAGTTGAAGCTAAATAGCGAACAATATAGATCGCCTTCTGCAGATGTTCCTCAGAGGGATTTGCAGAGAACTGTGACATCTTGATAACCGCATAAGCAAGGTCTGGTCTAGTGCCAAGCATGATGTATAACAGTGATCCAATGACCGACTGATATCTGCTCTGGACAGTAGGATTCTCCTTGGATTTGTTTGGTCTCGGATTATATCCGGAGGGTAGAGGAGTAGAGCATGGTTTGGAACTCTGTTGACCAAATCACTCAACGACCTTTTGTGCATAAGAGCACTGGTCTAGTCTCAGAGTGCGTTTCTTGCAATCTCTGGTGATCCTCATTCCTAGGTATTCTTGGGCTGGACCAAGATCCCTGGATTCCCAACAATCCATGAACTGTTTCTTATGAGTCATAACGAGTGACCCATCACTACCCATAAAAAGAGCATCGTCAACATAAAAAACAAGAATGATAATGTGCTTGCCAATAAATTTGTAGTAAACGCCTGGATCGGCGTGACATCTCCTGAATCCAAACTTGATCAGGGAAGCATGCAGCGTTTTATTCCATTGGAGTGCTGCTTGCTTGAGACCATAGATGGCCTTTCGCAATCTACAAACCTTAGTTTCCTGACCTTTGCAAACGAAACCCTCAGGTTGAACCATATAAAGATCTTCATCAAGTTCACCAAATAGAAAAGCAGTTTTGACATCGAGTGCTTCTATTTCCCAATCTTCTAACGCTGCTAGGGCGAGAAGAAGGTGAACGGTTTCAAACCTGGTAACTGGTGAAAAGGTTTCTTCATAGTCAATACCGAAGATCTGTGTGAAGCCTTTGGCCACAAAGCAAGCTTTCTTTCTGCCATCGCTTTTAACTGCATAGACCCATCTCCCTTTGATGGTCTCTCGACCTTTAGGTAAATCAACCAAATCCCATACCTTTCGGTCCATAAGGGATTTATATTCTTCTTCCATCGCAAGTCTCCAGTCCCATTGTTCAGAAGTGGGCATCTTCAGAATATCCCGATATTGTTTGGGTAAATTCTGAGTAATCGCAGATGATAAGTGAAATCTCATCCATTGATTTGAATAGAGTTCTCCCATGTCCTCATCATTTGTGGGTCTCAGTTGATCAACCGGAATCTGCTCTTCCTGAATAGGAACAACACCTCTAGCAAGATCTCGCTCAATTTCAAGCAGAGTGCGATCACCATAAGCGTTATCAGGTAAAATGCGTGGTGCATGTGCACGAGTAGTGCGTCTCTCCTCAATGGGAGGTCGAACATTAGTTCATTCCTGAATAGTGCATCTATTTTGATGTGGTAGTGCACGGAATGCTGTAAGAGGTTCTCTAGATTGGCGTGGAGGTTGCCAAAGAGCAGGTCTAATAGGACGAGGTTCAATCCGTTCATAAGGAGGCAGTTTATACCGTTTATGTTGTGGCATATCCTCAATGTCTCTCCAATTTCCAGAGGAGGTAGTAAAGCGTCCAGGTTGAACACCTCTTTTCCAGCCAGATTGAGGTGGAGGTGGTGATACCGGTGGAAGGGATAAATCGGATTGGGTGAGGGGTGATAAGGGAGATAATGGATGGTTTGATTGTGCTTCTGGTTTATGCGAGGAGTGGGATGAAGGAGGTCTCCAAGGTAAAGGACTCCTAGAAGGTGATGAAGATCGTGATGAATGCAAGGAAGGAGGTTGATTAGGTACTGGTTGAACCAGTGGTTCTAAGTTGTCATTGACAGGTACTCTAGGAGGGATTTCTGGATTCCGTTCCAGAGTAGAACCATGATCAAGTGCAGGATCTTCGTGTACTAGTAGACGGTCTGGTTTGTCTCTAGTCTTTCTGGAACATGAAGGAAAAGAAGATTCGTCAAAGGTGGCATTTGTAGAGATGAAGGAACGATGTCTGGATTGAGACCAGAATCTCCATCCTTTGGTACCAGATTCGTATCCAATAAAGGTCATTTCCTCTGCCTTTGCTGCTAGCTTTGATTGTCTCATCTCATCTGGAATAAAGACATAAGCGGAGCATCCAAATACACGAAAGTAGGACACATCTGGAACTTTCCCAGAGAACAATTCAATGGGGGTCTTCCAATTGAGACGACGAACAGGCTGCCTATTGTAGATGTGAAGTGAGGTCTCCATTGCGTCTTGCCAGAACACATTGGGTAGGCATGCATGATGGCGAATTGCCCCAGCTTTTTCAGAGATGGTACAATTAAACCTCTCAGCACGTCCATTCTATTGTGGAGTGTGGGGTACAGAGGTCTGGTGAGAGATACCTCTGGACGTGAAGAACGTCTGGACATTTCGTCCCATAAACTCCCCACCTCGATCAGAATGTACAGAGGTGACGGTAGAACCCGCAAGGTTCTCCATCAGGCATAGCATGTCCTGAAGAAAGCGACAGGTTTCAGATTTCTCCCGCAGAAAAGCGAGGAGGGCAAAGCCAGAGTAGTCATCAATAAGAGTAAGCACATAGCATTTGCAAGTGCGAGATTCCGTATCGAAGGGTCCCATGAGATCGGTGTGAAGGAGATCCAAAGCGCGAGTAGCACGTTTCTCAGAGAGAGGGTAGGAGCGATTAGGCATCTTCCCGAGAGCACAACCTTTGCAGGAAGCTCGTTTGGAAGGAACAGCGACTGTGGAAGAACCAGTAGTGTGAGCACTAAGATGTCTCAACGCATTGTCAGAGAGGTGACCCATGCGCTGGTGCCAAAGAGTAGAATTATTCTTGACCACTGAAGCAATAACACCAGGTTTGATCGGAGATGACCAAAACCAGTGGAGATTGTTGTCGGGAAATAAAGCAGAAGCCTGTATTACCTGAACATCTTCGGTGTTCCAGATACTTGTTTCTTCATTAATCGTCTCACTCCTGTAACCTTGAGTGGCAAGAGTGGGGATGGATAACAGTCGATGAGCAGCTTTGGGAGCATACCATACTTGATCAAGGATGAGGGGTTCTCGACCATCAGGTCGGAGTATGACCTTTCCAGGACCATACATAGTGACAGACGAACCATTCGCAACTGAAGCAGTGCGAGTTCCTTTCTCCAAATGAGAAAAATCGTCTAGATAGGGTGTAATGTGATCAGTACAACCACTATCGATCATCCAATGATCTGAGGTTTGCAGCTGCTTAGATGATCCAACAGTATACAAGCCAGAAAGAGGATTGGATTCAATACATGCTCGACAGGTAAGGTGATGAGAATTGTCTCTAGAAGTCATAGTGTTAATACCAGATTCTAGGCTGTCGAAGGAAATGGGATTAAGGTCATCAAAATATGACCTATGGGGGCATTGGAAAGTGAAGGGGTCTCTGACAAAAGTGCCAGGCAATGCGAGTCCCATGGATAATCCTCCAATCACAATCTTGCATGGCTTGGGTCTCTTCTTGGTAGAAGGTCTGTCAGGAAGTGGATCAGGTAGTTCCTCAGACAGAGAAGGAACTCCTGCGGGTACGAAAGGAGGAAGTTGATGGTGAGATGTCCAGATCTGGATTGTCTCCCCAGCCAGGTTCTGCTTGATCGGAATCAAAGTGGAACTGGTTCATATCAGTGACCATTGTCGAAACATCTGGTGTGATTCGATGGGTGAGTGGGGGTAAAGAAGGAATAAAGTCATCTTCTTGATAATCCATGGTAAAATCTGGATCATGGGTGATGACAGCATTGGCTATTGCCTCATTGGCCTTGCCCTTCCCTTTTTGTCTCTTGTTGTATCCTGTTCTCGCATGTTCAGCACGAGTGGATCTCTTCTTGTGGTTCCTCTGGGGATTACTGCTTGAAGGATGATTAGAAGGGCCAGCCTGAGCATTGCTCTGCTGTGGTCTCCACTGATTTCTCTGTGGGGGCCCATTCTGAATCACTGATGTGCAATTTGCAGATGAGTTACGAGGAGGTTTCTCGACTTGTGTCTCATGGATGCAATGAGAACCTAGGGAGTCACTGGAATATAAAACAGTTTCGGTGATAATGCTTGATGTTACCAAGTTCACCATGAAATCCTTAACCGCTGTGTTTTGACACATGGTTGAGCGGAGGGATTTAAATTCCTTTGGTGCCGCTAGTAGAAGGAACAGGGCCTTCGTCATATCTTCTAATTCTCCTCCTGCTTTTGTAAATTTATCAAAGAGGGTCAGAAAGCTATTGATGTCTTTCTATGTGGAAGATATTGTTGAAATCAGTGATATTCCTCTTTCAGACTTTGTCTTCATGTCACTGATTAGATGAAAGATCTTATCTTCATACTTACACTATCACGTTTAGTCATAGATCCGTTACACGGACTCTTTGTCATTTTTTATGACTCATGATACGTTTCTATCGTATCTTACCTTTCTTCATTTAGAAAGAGGTTTCATTGCACACGGACCAGCGCATATACATGTACAAACATTCCTGTATGTATATAAGGAGAGCTCCCTCTATCGCTCTCCTTAACTCGAATTACTACCTCGTTCTTTGAGTCCCTGCAGTTCTCCTACTGCTCAAGTCTTACCTCAAGTCGCCTAGCTCCATAGTTAGTGAGTTTCCCACAGTACAACCTTCTATCGAAGAGACCTCTGCACCCAGACCTTATAGGCTGGTTACAAATGAGAACGGGCACTCTCGTTAGGTTATGAGCCCCGCATGGCTCTGATACTGTCGTTCTTTGCGCGCTCTTCCTATCCCTTGATATATCAGACCAGGCGCTATGGAGCCCTTTGAGGTTTCAATGTTTCTTCACCTCATTTCCTTTGTAGTTCAGATCTTTCAGATCATCTACAGAGAGACAGTCAGCGATTGGCTTATGCCCTTTGCAGTTTGGCTTCGAGACACCTACAGCTTGTGGTACACCTGTTTTGGTCACCCAGCTTATTGCTCCCTCATTCTACTATTCAGAGTTCGAGTAGCTAACAACATCTTTGTTCTCAACATAGGCCTCACCCGCCTCACTGTTTTAGAACAAGAAGTACGTTCTACCCCGCCTCCTGATCAGGCGAGACCACAAACTCCCCCTCCTGGACAACCCTCACCTCAAGGAGATTCATCTACCGCTCCATCTAGAGCAAGACGACCCTACAGTCTGCCCAGAGCACCTAGGAATCGTTCTACTCCGTTTACTTCGTTACCTCTCACAGAAGAACTTACTATCGACGAGAATCGACCTTGTGGCATAGGAAATTGCTATATCGATCGATACCTTTCTCACACAGGAGAAAGAGAACCCTATCATCGTCCTTGTCCTATCTGTAATGGTCACCTAGAAAACGGACAATCCTGCTACGGAACTGGTCAAGACTCCTCTCACTTGCATCATCAAGTTGATCGTAGGAACTCGACCTTTACCCATTTTAGGAATAACTTTCGAGGAATCTCTTACACTGGATCTAGATGGTTACCTGATCGTCCTATCTATCCTCCTGACGAGCTTGCTTATACTTGAGAACAGAGAAAGAGACAGCATCGACAACGAGTAGTCGACTCCACCAATCAATTCATTTCAAATTCTCTCACTTCCCTTCATTCTAATTCCAACTCTACCCTGGTTGAGGAAACTCCCAGAGCTACACTCATCATCCCAGATCCAGATACTCCTCCCCTATTCCATCATGCAGAGCCTAGCAGCCAAGATAATCGACGTCCAACAACTTCAGAACTTCGAGCAAGATTTACCCTGGAGAGGTTATTGCGAATTGGAACACTCATCGATTTGGAAATTCGATGCAGTTGAAGATAACAGCAACGGAACATCAACAGTTGTTCACCCAACAGAACTTCAACCACCAGGAAACCGAGTCGAGGACGGCAACATTCCACTCCCCTCATCCCCTTCCCAGGTGACACTTACGAGTTCCGAGGTAGAGAAGTACCATTTTACCATGCTAATCCGACGTGTCCTCCTCATCAGCCTGGAGTAATCCAGCTGAACCGCATTGTCCAGCCCTTCAAGCTGCAGACTTGCGAGACCCTGACACCGGATGACAGCATCCTACCTACCGGACTCATGTACCCTGATGAAACTTTATTCTCAGCGTACAGTGGTGCTGGATGGGCTTTCCCATCTCCATCTTATGACGAGACTCCCACTTCCCTGGTCCATTATCATGGTTTTGAAGTTCTTCGTCGCGATTTCTTCTCTCCTATGTTCATTCCTGAGCATCTCTCCATAGATGACTACTGTTGCAACGATCCCAATGATCGTTTCATCGCCTCTGTCATCAATTGTCCTACCAAGGTCGACAGAGAGAATTACCCTCGTCATGTCATCCTCCAGAACCTCCCCACTCCTTCAATCCAATCCTACCACAAAGCGTACGATCGAGCATGCCGCGAAAAGTATAATTGCGAAGTTCGGACTCCTCGTCTTAGGAGAATCCAGAAAGTGCTGAAGGAAGGAACTGAGCAACAACGAGAACGGATGTATCAAATCCTCTCATACTCAGACTTATCTAGGAGATGTGCTGGGAGGAGAGCTCAGAGACACATAACCGGACTTTATCTTGAACATGCTGTATAAATATAGATGAATCTTATTTGTTGTTTCTTGGAGTATAAAGGGGATTCCAGTCGAACCTGAATTAGCTGAGCATCCTTTACTGTGTCTTATCGAAGCTAATCACTTGATCCAACAGAAATGGCCGTCAAAGTATTCCCCAAGGTTGACTCCTTCAAAGCTGAGGGCGGCATTCTTAGCCAAATCCCCAGGCTTACTGGTCAGCATGACTACCACAAATGGAAGGCTCATATCCATGATCTCCTTACCTTGATGAACCTTGATGGTCTCATCGACAATGACACTGCCACTGGCATCTCCAATTCCATCAACATTGCCGCTGACGAATTGGATGACTGGAAACACATGGACAACAAAGCCCTTTCTTATCTCACCTTCACTTCGGCCTTTCAACTGTCTCGGGAAGCACCATCTACTTGGACATCTAGGACTACGAAAATCAACAATGTTGATGTTTCATTCCTTGTTTCCAAGACTTGCGAGTATTGGAAAACAATGTCCAACAAATACTCCTCTAGAGGAATTGCAGGCCAGATCTCGATTATGACTCAGATCTTGCGAAAACGCATTCACATATCTTCCGCACAGAAAGACATCAACGGCTTTCTGACCCTCTTTGATGAATTTGCAAAAGCAGGAGGAGAATTAGAAGATATGACGAAGGCCCTATTCCTTTTACTAGCGGCACCAAAGGAATTCAAGTCCCTCCGCTCCACTATGTGTCAAAACACAGCGGTTAAGGACTTTACAGTGAACTTGGTAACTTCTAGCATCATCACCGAAACAGTTTTATATTCCGGGGATTCCCTAGGTTCTCATCATATCCATGAGACTCGAGTTGAGAAACCTCCTCGAAACTCATCCGCAAATCGCACATCAGTGATTCAGAATGGGCCCCCACAGAGAAATCAGTGGAGACCACAGCAGAGCAATGCTCATGCTGGTCCTTCTAATCATCCTTCAAGCGGAAATCCCCAGAGGAACCACAAGAAGAGACCCACTCGTGCTGAACATGTGAGAACAGGATATGAAAAGAGACAAAGAGGGAAGGGCAAGGCTAATGAAGCCATAGCCAATGCTGTTGTTACTCATAATCCAGACTTTACCATGGATTATCAGGAAGATGACTTCATTCCTTCCTTACCCCCACTCGCCCATCGTATCACACCAGATGTTTCGACAATGGTCACTGATATGAACCGGTTCCATTTTGATTCTGATCAAGCAGAACCTGGTTGGGGAGACAATCCAGATCTGGACATATCACCATCAACTTCTTCCTTTCGTACCCGCAGGAGTTCCTTCTCTGTCTGAGGAACTACCTGATCCGCTTCCTGACAGACCTTCTACCAAGAAGAGACCCAAGCCACGCAAGATTGTGATTGGAGGATTATCCATGGGACTCGCATTGCCTGGCACTTCTGTCAGAGACCCTTTTACCTTCCAATGCCCTCATAGGTCGTACTTTGATGACCTTAATCCCATTTCCTTCGACAGCCTAGAGTCTGGTATTAACACTATGACTTCTAGAGACAATTCTTATCATCTTACCTGTCGAGCATGTATTGAATCCAATCCTCTTTCTGGCTTGTATACCGTTGGATCATCTAAGCAGCTGCAAACCTCAGATCATTGGATGATCGATAGTGGTTGTACTGATCACATTACACCCTATCTAGACGATTTTTCTCATTTGGAGAAAGGAACTCGCACTGCTTCGGTAGCGAATGGTTCATCCATCACTATGTATGGTCCTGGAAAGGTCATACTCCGACCTGATGGTCGAGAACCCCTCATCCTTGATCAAGTATGGTATGCCCCTGAAGCTGCTCATCGACTATTATCTATCCCCACTCTTGCCGCACAAGGCTACAGGAGTGAGACTATTAATGAAGAAACATGTATCTGGAACACTGAGGGTGTTCAGGTAATACAGGCTTCTGCTTTATTTCCCAACAACAATCTCCACTGGTTTTGGTCATCTCCGATCAAACCTGGTGTTATTGCTTCAGTGGTCAAGAATGATTCTACTCTTTGGCACCAACGCATGGGTCACCCCTCTGACAATGCGTTGAGACATCTTAGTACTCACACTACTGGTTCTTCCACAGTCGCTGTTCCTTCCAAACGAGCTCCCTGTAAAGGTTGTGCTCTTGGGAAGATGCCTAATCGCTCCTACCCCCTCTCTGAGAAGCGCGCTACTCGCGTTTTGGATCTCCTTCACACTGATCTCATGGGACCCTTTGATATGGAATCTCGCACTCGCAAACGCTATGTGCTCACTCTAATTGATGACTATTCTGGCTTTGCTCTCCTCACCTTTCTGCGAGAGAAATCTGAAACTTGTCGCTTTCTTCAGGACATGCTATGCCTGATGGAGAACCTTGCTGGTTCTACTGTCACCTCTGTACATTCTGATCGAGGTGGGGAGTTTATGGGATGAAATGTCCAGACGTTCTTCACGTCCAGAGGCATCTCTCACCAGACCTCTGTTCCCCACACTCCACAACAGAATGGGCGTGCTGAGAGATTCAATCGCACCATCTCCGAAAAAGCTGGGGCAATTCGCCATCATGCATGCCTACCCAATGTGTTCTGGCAAGACGCAATG
The DNA here is from genome assembly GCA_038094695.1 of Chiua aff. virens. NCBI lineage: Eukaryota > Fungi > Basidiomycota > Agaricomycetes > Boletales > Boletaceae > Chiua > Chiua aff. virens. Next base: position 9,817 of record JBBPUM010000281.1, on the reverse strand, counting down.
GAGACCTCACTTCATATATATAATAGGCAGCCTGTTCGTCGTCTCAATTGGAAAACCCCCATTGAATTGTTCTCTGGGAAGGTTCTAGATGTGTCCTACTTTCGTGTGTTTGGATGCTCCACTTATGTCTTTATTCCAGATGAGATGAGACAATCAAAACTAGCAGCAAAGGCAGAGGAAATGACCTTTATTGGATACGAATCTGGTACTAAAGGATGGAGATTCTGGTCTCAATCCAGATGTCGCTCCTTCATCTCCACAAATGCCACTTTTGACGAATCTTCTTTTCCTTCATGTTCCAGAAAGACTAGAGACAAACCAGACCATCTACATGAAGATCCTGCACTCAATCATGGTTCTACTCAGGAGCGGAATCCGGAAATCCCTCCTAGAGTACCTGTTAATGAAGACATAGAACCACTGGTTCAACCAGTATCTAATCAACCTCCTTCCTTGCATTCATCACGATCTTCATCACCTTCTAGGAGTCCCTCACCATGGAGACCTCCTTCATCCCATTCCTCGCACAAATCAGAAGCACAATCACACCATCCATTATCTCCCTTATCACCCCTCACTCAATCCGATTTATTCCTTCCACCGGTATCACCACCTCCACCTCAATCTGGCTGGAAGAGAGGCGTTCAACCTGGACGTTTTACAACCTCCTCTGGAAATTGGAGAGATATAGAGGATATGCCGCAACATAAACAATATAAACTTCCTCCTTACGAACGGATTGAACCTCGTCCTCTTAAACCTGCTCTTTGGCAACCTCCACGCCAATCTAGAGAACCTCTTACAGCATTTCATGCCTTACCACATCAAAATAGACGCACTATTCAGGAACGAACTAATGTTCAACCTCCTCTTGAGGAGAGACGCACTACTCATGCACATGCACCACGCATCTTACCTGATAACGTTTATGGTAATCGCACTCCGCTTGAAATTGAGCGAGATCTTGCTAGAGGTGTTGTTCCTATTCAGGAAGAGCAGATTCTGGTTAATCAACCGAGACCCACAAATGACGAGGATATGGGAGAACTCTATTCAAATCAATGGATGAGATTTCACTTATCATCTGCGATTACTCAGAATTTACCCAAACAATATCGGGATATTCTGAAGATGCCCACTTCTGAACAACGAGACTGGAGACTTGCGATGGAAGAAGAATATAAATCCCTTATGGACCGAAAGGTATGGGATTTGGTTGATCTATCTAAAGGTCGAGAGACCATCAAAGGGAGATGGGTCTATGCAGTTAAAAGCGATGGCAGAAAGAAAGCCCGCTTTGTGGCCAAAGGCTTCACACAGATCTTCGGTATTGACTATGAAGAAACCTTTTCACCAGTCACCAGGTTTGAGACCGTTCGCCTTCTTCTCGCCTTAGCCACATTAGAAGATTGGGAAATAGAAGCACTTGATGTCAAGACTGCTTTTCTATTTGGCAAACTCAATGAAGATCTTTATATGGTTCAACCTGAGGGTTTCGTTTGCAAAGGTCAGGAAACTAAGGTTTGTAGATTGCGAAAGGCCATCTATGGTCTCAAGCAAGCAGTGCTTCAATGGAATAAGACGCTACATGCTTCCCTGATCAAGTTTGGATTCAGGAGATGTCACGCTGATCCAAGAGTTTACTATAAATTCATGGGCAAGCATATTATTGTTCTTATCTTTTATGTTGACGATGCTCTTTTTATGGGCAGTGATAGGTCACTCGTTATGACTCATAAGAAACAGTTCATGGATTGTTGGGAATCCAGGGATCTTGGTCCAGCCCAAGAATACCTAGGAATGAGGATCACCAGAGATTGCAAGAAACGTACTCTGAGACTAGACCAGTGCTCTTATGCACAGAAGGTCGTTGAGCGATTTGGTCAACAGAGTTCCAAACCATGCTCTACTCCTCTACCCTCCGGATATAATCCGAGACCAAACAAATCCAAGGAGAATCCTACTGTCCAGAGCAGATATCAGTCGGTCATTGGATCACTGTTGTATATCATGCTTGGCACTAGACCAGACCTTGCTTATGCGGTTATCAAGATGTCACAGTTCTCTGTGAATCCCTCTGAGGAACATTTGCAGAAGGTGATCTATATCGTTCACTATCTAGCTTCAACTGTGAATCTCTGTATCACCTATGATGCAGAAAGACCTTCTATTTAGAATGGTCTCATTGCTTACTCTGATACTGATTGGGCAGGAGACATCGAGACCTCTCGATCCACTACTGGTTACTCCATTTATCTGGCAAATGGAATTGTGTCCTGGCTCTCCAAGAGACAGAAGAGAGTTCGACTTTCGTCTACAGAAGCAGAATATTGTGGTATGACTGAATGTTGCAAGCAGATCCAATGGATATGCAACCTCTTCGAGGAGATCAAGATCTCTCTACCTCCCATTCCACTTTGCGTCGATAATCAAGGCGCTATATTCTTAGCTTCCAACCCCACTCAGGAAGGACGAACAAAACATGTTCGCATTCCGGAACATTATATCCGAGAAGCTGTGGAGTTTGGTGAAGTTGTCCTTTATTATGTTCCCACCAATCTTCAGTTTTCAGATATCTTTACCAAGAATCTTGGAAAGATAGCTTTCGAGCGAGGACATAAAAGTCTCACATTATCTCCTTTACCATGACCAACATTTCTAGTGAGGAAGAGTGTTGAAATCAGTGATATTCCTCTTTCAGACTTTGTCTTCATGTCACTGATTAGATGAAAGATCTTATCTTCATACTTACACTATCACGTTTAGTCATAGATCCGTTACACGGACTCTTTGTCATTTTTTATGACTCATGATACGTTTCTATCGTATCTTTCCTTTCTTCATTTAGAAAGAGGTTTCATTGCACACGGACCAGTGCATATACATGTACAAACATTCCTGTATGTATATAAGGAGAGCTCCCTCTATCACTCTCCTTAACTCGAATTACTACCTCGTTCTTTGAGTCCCTGCAGTCCTCCTACTGCTGTTATGCTTGCTTCGGGTAGAACCAAGCGATGACTCGTACAACAAGGGTCACTGCGCAGCTGCGATACCTCAAACAACCACTGCGAGTCCGCTAGTTGTATTTGAGGGTCAAGGGACCTCCAAGTCTTTCTGGAGGGAGTCAAAGGTTCGAGGGTTCGAAGGGGCTTGGAGCTTGGGACAAGTGGTCAAGGAATCGAGGGGATACAAGACAAGGTTTATTGTCGAGTAGATCTAAGCTAAGGTTACAGGTTGAGAGACATAGGTTTATATACTGTCAAGGAGGGATCCGAGCGAAGAGCAGAACTAACACAATAGGATCAAAAAGGAAGGAGACGCGTCATCGATGTGCGATGGGAGCGAATCCTGACGAAGGAGAAATGACTAAACTACTGCGGATACGATCAGAGCGGTGGAATTAGTAAGCCAATGATGATAAGGTCTTAACGGGGCTTAGACAGCTAAGACACGAGTCCCAAGGGAAACTATGGAGAGATAAAGCGACATAGGACAAGAAGACAACAAGAAATTGTAACATTACCCCCGCATTAGGGTCGATGAACCATCAGAAGACTATTAGTAAAGACTCCTGAACTCCCCAGAGGGACTTCCAGTGATGTTGGAATATCCGAAAGAGTCAGTGGGATCCTCGAAATCGAGGTCGGGGGAGGGGGAACGACTAGGGTTGGAACGTCTGTTCCGACGAGAGTGGCCACGAGGAGGGGGAATAGGGCGTATGGAGCGCCGAGAGGGGCGGGTACCTGCGGAGGAGGAGGAGGAGGAGGACGAGAGTCTGACGGGAGGGGGAGGGGATCGATGGCGCCAAAGGTTGGTGGGTCGCGAGGAGATCCGATTAGCGAGGGGAGTACGAGCTGGCTGTCTAGGACAATGTCGTTGATTGTGTCCAGGGGCATCGACGAGACAGAATGGACATTGGTAGAGGGAGCAATGAATCCTCTGATGTCTGAGTCGGTGACAGGAGAAGCATGCTTGGTTGTACAGAGGGTTATTGGGGTGGAGGGGGACAGCTCCGGACATGGAAGCATGGATCCGCTCAGCGGCAGTAAGGGCGTCGATTTCTGCCTGTTCCAGCGGAGAGGATGAGGCAGAGGGGGTGGATGGTACGGACGGGGAAGAGAGTCGTTCGACGAGAGTGGGGGACTGAGTGGACATGGGAGTGGGGAATGCGGGGTCAGGAAAGGGGTCCTCCCGATAAGTCATAGCAATACGGCGAGCGGTAGTCTCTCGTTCATACCTATCTACGTCCTTGAAGAATTCCAGTCCTTGGAGCTGATACAGGGCGTTCTGTAAGTGATGCCTCAAGCGGAGTTGGGCACGATTGATCTCCTCAGAAACTTCCATTGGTCCGACAAGGTGAGGGACGAGAAGGCATAATCTTTCGTTCTGCAGGTATGATAAGTATAGGCTCTCGAATAGAGAACGGTCATCCATATGGTTGGTTAGGGGTATGGCCATCCTCAGGTTGATGATCATAGCATGTAGTTCGTCTAGGTAGACGCCGTTGGCGTCTTCGTTCCGTAGGTCGTGGGCGTGCAGGGGTACGTCAACTGCCACTACAGCAGGGAGAGGAGGGCTAGCAGAAATAGAAGGACGAGGAAAGGAGGGGGGAAGTGATCCCCATCCGGCATCAGCGTCGACTGAAGAAGATCGAGAAGAGGGTCTTGAGGTTGCTGTGACGGAGGAGACAGAGGATGGGGTGGCGTCGGTAGGGGCATGGGGAACCAGAGATGGGGTGTTGCAGCTGCGGAAAGATACCATGTCAAGGGAGATGCGGCGAATGGTGGGCCGTTTGTTAGCGTCCTTGGGGAAATCCTTGGGATGGAGTCGCTTATATGCGTCTAGGGTGTGCTTGGCATTTCCTAGGTTGGTCTCGGGTTCCCAGGAGTCTTCCTCGGCGGTGTACCCTTTCCATCGGATCAGGAACTTTCTGTTCAGTGGGTTTCGTGAGTGCCATAGGATGCGTTCTATTTCGTATTCTTCTTCCCCGTCGATAAGGTCAGGTGGGGGTTGGGGGAAGCAGGGACCATGTGTTTCGGTGGAGCGATAAGGAGATAGAAGGGAGGCGTGGAAGACCGGGTGAATTCGCCAGGTCTTCGGAAGGCGGAGTTTATATGATAAGGGGGATAAGACTTCGATGATAAGGAAGGGTCCTTCCCGTTTAGGGGAGAATTTCGGGGAGGTAAGATCGCGTTTCAGATTGCGGGCTTCGAGCCAGACTTTATCTCCTTTCTTGAATGGGGAAAAGGAGCGGAAAGAGCGAGATTTCATGGTTTGTCTGGCGAGTTCATGTGCTGCTAGGGCTTCTTCCCTTGCCGCAGAGAGGGCTTTGAGACGGGATTCTACGGCTGGGAGTTTTGTATCGGCGATAATGGTGGGGAGGGGGCGGGGTTCGTAGCCCATCATGAGAAAGAATGGAGATTGGTTGGTGACAGAGTGTGGGCGATGGTTGTGAGCGAATTCTGCCATAGGTACGAAGTTGGACCACGTTTCGGGGTTTTCTTGGCAGAAGATGCGGAGATATGTCTCTACTTCTTGGTTGACACGTTCGGTTTCTCCATCCGTTTGGGGGTGGTAGGCGGTGGATAGTGCGAGTTTATAGCCGATAAGGCGGGCGAGTTCTTTGGCAAAGGCTGATGCGAATTGGGGGCCTCTATCGGATATGATTTTGTCATAGAGGCCGAATCGGAGGTATACTTTGTGGAAAAAGAGGGATGCGATCCCTTCAGCGGTGACTGTTTTGACAGTAGGGCAGAGAATTACCCCCTTCATAAGGCCATGGTCGACCACGACCAAAAGAGAGTCATAGCCTCCGGAGAGGGGGAGGTCCGTGATAAGGTCGCAAGAGACCTGCTGGAAGGGGTGGGTGCAGGAGGAGGAGATCGGGGAGAGGGGGGGAACGGTGGGGTGTGTATTGACTTTGTTTTGTTGGCATGTGGCGCAACCAGAGACGTAGGAACGGACGAAGGAGGCGAGGCCGGGCCACCAGAATTCGGAGGCGACGAGTTGTCACGTCTTAAGGTAACCAGGGTGACCGGCTGCGAGGGAGTCATGGTGTCGTTGGACAAGGGAGCGGCGCAGTTCAAGGTCGGGAGGAACATACACTCGACCTTGATAGGTGAGGACTCCAGCGTCATAACGCCAGTCGGAGAGTCGGGAGTTGAAGGAGGGGGGGAGGTCGCCTTTCAAGGCATTGAGGGTATTGAGGACGAGGGGGTCGCTTTCAGAGGACTTCGCGATGAGGGAGGAGAGATCGGCAGAGATAAGGTTAACAAAGAGACCGTCCGGGAGGAGGGTGACATCGTCATTGTCTCGTTCGGTAATACCATGGTCGGGTCGGCGAGACAAAGTGTCAGGCCCTGCGAGGAGCTTCCCAGGGACATGAGAGAAGTGGAGGTCGAAGTCCGCAAGATCGAGCATCCAGCGGGCTTGTCGGCGATTGAGTTGTTGGGGGTGGCGGAAGTAGGTGAGGTTTTTGTGGTCAGAGAAGACTGTGACGGGGTGAGCGGATCCGTGGAGGTAATGTCTCCATGCTTTTAGGGAGCGAATGACAGCAAGGAGTTCGCGGTCATAGATGTCGTAATTGCGCTCGGCGGGGGAGAAGGATTGAGAGAGGTAGGAACAGGGTTTCCAGTCGCCGTTTAGGTCAGCTTGGAGGAGTATGCCTCCGGAGGCGACGAGAGAGGCGTCGGTGGCGATGGCGAAGGGTTTGGAAGTATCCGGGAGGGAGAGGATTCGATCTGAGGTAAACTCCGCTTTCAGTGTATCGAAAGCGTTCTGTTGGGGTTCGTCCCAATGCCATGGGAGGTTCTTCTTGAGGAGGTCGAGGAGAGGTCGGGCAATGTTAGTGTAGTTGGGGATGAATCGCTGATAAAAATTGGTAAATCCTAGGAAGGATCGAACGTCCTTGAGTTTTGCGGGGGTGGGCCATTCGGCGATTCCTTCGGTTTTTACCGGGTCCATGGTGACGATGCCTGGTTTGATGACCACTCCAAGATATTCCACCTCGGAGGTGTCAAAGGTACATTTTTCGAGTTTTAGATGAAGGTCTAATTCCTTCATTCGAGCAAGAACTCGTTGGGTTCGTAGGGTATGTTCCTCGGCGTTGTCCGAGAAGATGAGGAGGTCGTCCATGTAAATGACAAGCCATCCTTCGGCGATCATATCTCGGAAAGAGTCGTTCATGAATCGCTGAAATGTAGCGGGGGAGTTGGTGAGTCCGAAGAACATGACTGTTGGTTCGAAAAGGCCTCTATGAGTGATGAAGGCGGCTTTCCATTGGTCTCCGTCTTTGATGCAGATGTTGTTATACCCCCATCGGACGTCCATCTTGGTGAACAGCTTGGCGCCCTTCAGTTTGTCGATGAGATCTGATATGAGGGGAAGGGGGTAGGCGTCGCGAACGGTGTGTTGGTTCAGGTGGCGGTAGTCTTGGCAAGGTCTGAGGCCTCCGTCTTTCTTTCCTACGAAGAAGAAAGGGGATGCTTGGGGAGAGTTGGATGGGCGGATCTTCCCCGAAGCTAGGTGTTCATCAAGAAATTCATCGGCAGCCTTTTTCTCTTCTGGGGAGAGAGGGTACATTTTCCCTATTTTTGCTTCGAAGGAAGGTTTTAGGTTGATGGGGTGGTCGTAAGTTCGGGGGGGTGGCAAGGTTTCCTTGGGGTTTTCGAATACCGAGGCAAACTCCGCGTACTCCGGGGGTAAAATCTTCTTTTCCTTCTTTGCTTCGGCTAGGGCCGCGAGTTCTGTGGAAGTGGTGACCTTCCTGAGGTATTCTGGGGTGGCCCAGACATAGCGAGCTCCACATTTCATGACTCTGCGGATACAGTGTTGGTGTCTGTACTGCTTGACAAAGCGATTACCGGTCCAGTCGTCAAGATAGTCAAAAAGGTGTTCGTCGAATACTTCGTCGACGGGGATATGATGAAGGGTAGGGACCAGGGGAGGGGTTGCTTCCTTGACCGCCGTTTGGATTTCTTCGGCGGTACAGGTAGGGGTCGACGGAGGTTTGATTTCGATGGTTCGTTCGTTCCAGTTGATGACTGGGTTGGTGACTTTCAACCAGGGGAGCCCGAGGATAACATTTTCCGTTCCACAGTGGATAAGGTAGAATTTGACATGTTGGATTATTGACCCAACGTAGAGGTGGAGGGTGGTGGTGAAACAGATGGCCCCATTTCGATTTTCGGTTTGGTCTACGTTGCGAACAGGAATGGGGGTGTCAAGGCGAGAGAGAGGAAAGTGGTTTTTCTTGGCGAAGTGCCAGTCCATGCAGTTTATGGCAGCTCCGGAATCAATGAGGGCGCGGGTTTCGACGGTTTGTTTACTGGCAGGAGTTTTCAACGAGACAGCAAGTTGCATAGATTTCGTTTCAAGATCTGCTAGTAGTACATGAGGAGGGGAAGACGTCGAGGCATTCCTCCTATTTAAAAATCCTTTCGAGTAGAGATCCTTTTGACCACTACGTCGTCATCATCGTCATCAGTCTCGATGAGGGGGGGAATGGGTTCTTGGTCAGTTTTGACCTTCTTGACCGTTTTAGTCACGGTTCCTTTGGGGGTGGTGGCGTAGACGGGGCAGGCGGAGGAGAGGTGTCCCTTTTGCCTGCATCGGAAGCAACGTCCTTCAGAGATACATCTCTTTCTCTCATCCGGAGTGAGCTTCTTAGGGGGGGAAGTAGAAATGGCATCGACGTCCATGGCATCGGGGTCGACTTCCCTTTTCTTGGGTTTGTCCTGGTGGTAGACAACGTGGGTCAAGGGTTTTTTGTTACGACGAGCAATCTCGTCAGCGCGGTCCCATTGGGTTTTAAAGTGGACGGCCTGGGTGTACCATTTTTCAATGGTGGTAGGGACAGTGTCCATTCCTTGGATGCGGCGCATGAGGGAGGAGGGGATTCCTGCAGCGAAGAAGTTGATGAGGACGTCATCAGAGGAGATTTCGGAGGAGGCGGCCTTGTTTTTAAACATGGAAATGTATGAGGGGAGGTCTGAGTTGTTGGCAATTCGGTGGGTAGAGAGCCATGAGATGGCGTCTCCCTTGGTGTCATGGTGTTCGAAAGCGACTTTAAACGCAGCAGTGAAGTCTTTCCAAGTTCCGAAAGAGTTGGCGGCTATCCCTTTCTGTCGGAAGGTGTCTGCCCAAGTGGCTGCGGATCCTTCGGTCATAAAGGATAGGGCAAAGGCGATCTGTTGATTGTCGTCTACATAGACGGCCTTATTGACGATGAGGTAGGTGGCGACTGTGTTAAGCCATGGTGTGGCTTTGTCATAGGATCCGTCGTAGGAGGAGGGTTTTCCAAGACGGAGTTCGGTGGGCTTTGGTTGGGTGGACATAGCTGGGGGAATGGGTGGGGCGAAGATAACTACTGTTTGTTGGGAGTTTCCTGGGGATGGTGGAGTGGGCGCTCGAGGGATGGTAACGATAGCAGAAAAGCTGTGAGATAGCTCGAGTGACTCGGATTCAGAGTCAGCGTTGTGAAATGTGAGTTCTAAGTCAGAGGGGGTTTCTTCGAAGCGAGGGGTGGCTTCTGGGGATTCGTCTTCGGACAAAGTTTCAGGGGGGTTTCTGCTGGGTCAGGCGGACCACAAATCAGAGTTCAATGGTGGGCGTCTAGGGGGAATGGTGGGCGACTATAGCGGTGATAGGCCTGTTCGAGAGCTTAGATCTTTTGTTACGCTTGCTCCGGGTAGGACCAAGCGATGACTCGTACAACGAGGGTCACTGCGCAGCTGCGATACCTCAAACAACCACTGCGAGTCCGCTAGTTGTAAAGAGGGTAAAGGGACCTCCAAGTCTGTCTGGAGGGAGTCAA
>JBBPUM010000280.1:0-20583 GCA_038094695.1 Chiua aff. virens | reverse complement strand
GAATCTTCGCTGTTCATCTTAATAACGCGAATCAGCAGGTTGCCAACTGGACGCAAATGTTTTTGTTGGGCGTGTGCGTGCTATTCCACACTCCTGGTCGACAATGGTTTCGATGCCCTCCTAAGTCACTCGCCCGTTCTACCTCTTTGCTCTTTCGCTTCGTTGCCATACTTACTCAGACGTCTCCGTTACCGTTTCGCGTCCTTTGTCTCTTTGTCTTTCATACGAGACTCCCTGAGCCACTGATCTAGTGATATGTATATATGCCAGCGTCGACTTGGGTCATCCCATCGAATTTCAATCTTCCTCAAGTGGCTCGCCTACCTGTTACACCAATAACGTCCACAGATACAGGTAAACCCAACAGAATGCTATAATTCCTTTGCTGATATCATACGAGTTATTCATCAGAAAAATACTAACATCATGCAGTTGGATAGTGTCTTTGATGAATGCTCTGTCAAATATTTCATAGACAACCAAAACCCAAGCGAATCTGCCATACGAGAAATCCTTCGTCTGTCCAAGACATATAACTCAAAGCTGGAGCGCGAAGCAAAACAAAAAAAGGTCAGTCTTGTCGCTCACGAGAATATACCAGTGCTGAACAAAAAATACCCTAGAAAAATATGTACCACCAAGGCACGGGAAAACGACGCAGGTTACTGGAAAACATGAAACGCGTCCACGTCGATAACAAGCCTCTGAATCGTATGCCCGTCAAAGTGGCATTGGTGCATCGGCGTGGCCGTGGCATGTTCTTCCACGGGAAGAAAGGTACGATGTGTACAAGAGGGATGTTGTAATGCCACTGGCGCCACCCTTTGAACCACCAACGCTACCGCTCTTTCCCGCAGCCCTAAGGGGCACCACTAGAACAGAATTCTCCGCCTATGATGTAACATGTAAGTTTATCTATGTGTATGTATGTAACGATGGGAATGGAAATGTGTTTTTTATGCGCGACTCGGAAAAGGCATGTTTGTGCCCATTCATGCTCAAAGGTTACCAGGTGCCCTGCATCCCTAGCCACGACCATGATGGTCGTGCGCATTGCTGTCAGACGTGCCTGAAGCCTATGTCCACACTCGCTCGCAGCTTTAACTCGAGTCAATCATCGAAGAAAGCCACCTAGAGAGTAAACCAATGACCCCTTGCCAGTGCACGCAAGTACGTTGAGTTGTACCAACGTGTTTCTTCTTTCAGATCCGCTTTGCCCATGATACCCGCCAGTTCCCGGCTCTACTGTGCTCGTGCTGTCTAGCTACTCTGGCTCGGTGTACAAATATTGTCCCCATCCCCAGGTGCCCAGCATTGATGGATCCGGGCTTTTACTAACTATTATTGGTAACGTCCAGATACAGCAGAAACACACCTCCTAGGTTCCCAAATCCTGCAGACGTGCTACTCACCGACGTCAAGCACTGTCGATGACGTCACAAGGTTGATCATCATATCCACAGTCAAGGAGGAACTTTCAAATTGACCAAGCGGGCCCCCCTGAGTCTTGTTCTCTCTTTCCCAGCCTTCCCAGCCTTCCCTCCGTCTCATTGCCTCTCATATAACATGCCCTCTAAAAATAAACAGGTGATCTCAACAGAACACTGCGAGTCCCCATCTCACCCGCATCGTTTCCCAGAAACGTGGCGCTGGCAAGAGGGTGTACTATAGGTTTACATCCGGCGAATCACCCCTCAACGAATTCTTCGCCCAATACTATCCCAGTTTTCGGTATGATCCCACTGAATCCGCATCGCACGAATTTTATCGTATGTGCGACGAGTTTGAGTGGGACCGGGATGATCCCGTCAGAGCCGATGCTCATCAAGAGTTCAAAGACGCTTTGGTGAAGCAGTTCAACGAAGTCTATGGGACGGACGAAGACGATCCCGCAGACTGGGAAAATCTGTGTGTTATCTTGCAGATCGATCCCATCCCCGATGATTTGACTGGTTGTCGAGAGGCGAGCACATTTGTTGTCCCACTTTCTCCCAGACTCGTGTAACCAAGTTGAACTCTAGGCGGTCTCGGGGACCTATGTCAACCTTGTCGACCTCGTCGACGCGGATGGCACAGGACAAGTTCAGATATTTGATACTGAGCTTGAACTGAGCGAGTATACTCGTTTGACGGGGAAGTATTTCCCTAAAGAAAGTGCCTATGCAGGAGGATTGTTGCGCTACCTGCTGCGACACATCCTCCATCCTTCGACGGAAGTTTCCACCTCCCGTCGCAGGAACAAAAGACGCCGTTAAAGAGGGAACTTATTCTTGTCTATGTCTGTTCGGACATGACGGGAGAGAGCTCCATCTTCTGCAGCGTGATTTCCCTCTTTTCTGCTTTTTGCATGACAGGTCTCAAGGAAAGATGTGCCGAGTTGTTGCAGCGTTCAGGTGTTCTCACATCATGAAAATGCGATCAGCTAGTATTTTCAAGATCGTCTGTTTCTGATACGTAGGTGGGTCTGATGTCTCATTCAAGTACAGTCAGAAAATGGCAATCGGTTTTGTGCTCCCTGCATGATCAATTGTGCCTTGGCCAAGCGCTGTGTCTACCGGCCGTATCTGTAAACCTGATTGGGTGATAAGTAGGCGATAATTCAACGGAAATTATGCACTGGGTCAGTCACGGACTCTAATTGTATTCGCTCACATCAGGCCCCACATAAACTACATGTGCCAGTTGTCCATGAATGAACTCTTCAGGGACGTATTTCAGGGATGGCCACGCAACAAGCCTAATCTACAAATCATATATGAACCACGCACTACGATCCACCAAGTTGTCAGGTTTGTCTTCCTTCTTGACGTTCTGCCTTCTCTCGACCTTCAAACGACTCTGTCACGTCAGGTACACCAAATTGACTGCCACCAAGATCACTGCAATAACCAACATGACGCTAAACAAGATAATTGGTGCCTCAAAGTTGTGCCCCGGTGAGGTACCCAGGAAGCTAGAATACCACCGAGTCGAGTGGAGACATTACCATGTTGACGTCATGGGCCTCGAGTCAAACATGCCTACCGACCAAAAGAACAAGGGTCCACAGTGTATATGAAGCGATTTTTTCGCTGCGCGTGGGCATCGCTCAAATCGTCGTCCACTGAAACGATAAGCTCACCATATGTTACCTAAATCCTTTCGAAATACGCACAAATGCGAGCTACCACTGGAGGAACGCTCATCAGCTGAGCCTGGACTCAGAGACTGGCTTCGGTTGATGGTTGGAAAGCTACCATCGCAGATATCAGCATCTGAAGGAGAAACTCGCAGTTAAACTCACAAAATCAACCTGGCAAATACGGCCTACGAAATTGTGTTGTCAGTCGAGGTTAATCCGGGAAATTTTGGATTTTCCTGCAGGAACACACCTATAAGAGGGGCCGTACATGAGGATACTTGGCCCTTCTAATTGTCTTTGTCCAACCAAAGTTGTCGCTAGTATTGTCTTCCGACACTGAACCAGTCTAGTTTAGGGTCAAGCTTCGCGAATGTGGAGGAAATGAGAACGCAGCTGCACCAACAATGGTGGCAAATAGTGCATCCTGTCAAAGCTGGCGATTCTATTTTACGAAACTGTCAACTTTCCACAATGAACATCTAGGCCTAACTGAGCTCGCTACCCATTCCATTTATCTGGTCGATTGCTGCTCTCAGAAAAATAACGAAGATTGAGGCAAACATCGCTACCACATCCAAGCACGTAGTAATGCTGAGGACCATATCAAAGTATATGCCGCGAACACGGAAGGAATCAACAGTCTTGTCCAACGCAGCATCCTCGGAAAGTTGGAACGACTCTTCCTTGAGATGCCTGGGTCTTGGTGATGCATGCCAGTGAACGGGAAGCATATACTTGGCTATGTGTCCTGGAGGTGTATTGAAGGAGGGAAACTAAATAAATAGATTATGGCCGCGTCTAAGACTTGCCACAAGGGCGGCGCCACAACCGCGGACCTCGGCAAGAGCGGTGCCAGATGTCCTGGCTCAGTGGCCTGCTGGCCTTGCATGTTGCCTGCATGTCGTAGTTAGTCCACCTGTGCCAGCGGGTTCCCACTTCACCTGGCCCCCTCTCTACTACCCATATGACACAGATACGACTTGGTTATCTCAAGATTGCGAGCGGATTTTGCTCTGCAGGATCATTTCCGAGTCCGCGTCCCCTGTTTTGCCTACCTTATCATCGCAGGACGCTCAACATACACCCGCATCACTTAGACCCTTTCCATCGTCTCAACTTTACCCATCTCTCAAGCTGTCGTTTATTATTGATGTCCTCTTCAACGACTCCACGTACGAGAGGAAATCAGGTAAATCCAGTCATAAAAATGACATCCTGGAAATTTAAGTGTCGATTCAAGGGTTCGAAGCCCAGTGCGCCAGCGCCTGTCACACCAATCCAAGCATTTTTCGCCCGCTACACCCCTGATTTCGAATATAACCCCACTGCGCCTTCGTGTTCGGAGTTCCGTCGTCTCTGCGACGAATCAGGTTGGGATGATAAGCACCCTCGGAAGCGACACGCCGATCGGAAATTCAAGGACGCACTCGTGCTACAGTTCAATATGCTCTATGGTACAGACATCCACAGTCTTGAGAACTGGCAGAATCTATGCTACGTCGTCCGCGTGAACCCTGTTCCAGATGATATGCCCGCCTGTCGTAAGGCATGTCCACCATTTTTGCTTCAGGTTTCTTGTGTTCAACAGGAACCTTGTGGTCAGGCCGTACGCGACAAGTTTATCAACCTCGTTGACCTTGTAGACACGCACAACACGGGCATGGAAGTCCAGTCGTTCAAAACTGAGCGCGAACTCAGTGAATACACCACCGAAACTGAAAAGTTCTTCCCGAGGAAGCGTGCAAAGGCAGGAGGGGTTTTAAAGTATCTCCTGCGACACATTTTCAAGCCTCGCCACGGTAGGAGGCGCCGCTAAAAGAGGATTTCCAATTCCGTGGCTGTCCTATCACATCATGGTCTTGGAGCTCCACTTTCAGTAGATGCAACTTGTTTAGTTTTGGTGGTCGATATTTACTTGTGTCCTAACTTTGCATTCCGGAAGAAACTGGCTGATAAGCTTAGTATTCCTGACCAAGTTAGACAAATATGTTGGAGGCTGACGTCCACGCGGTCCAGTTTCAAGAAGAGACGGGCATCTTTGCCTCCTTGTTTGCACGCGACCCAGTGACAAGCCAAGTATCATGTAGGAAATGTCACATCTATTATTTCCTTCATGTAGACGATAGGGACCAAATAATTCGAAGTGTCTGTAAAATAGCGAGCAGGTGATGCAAGACTCGAACCAGGAAATTCCGAAAAAGTTGCGGATCAAAATCAAGGGAATCAGCGAACCCGGGATGACTCGTGTTCTAATCATATATATCGTGGTCAGTTTCCACTCTATTCCCATCGAGTCCTCTTTCTCACCTCCACATTGTTTCCACTTCAACCAGTCTCTGTCAAGGATCATCTCGACCAGTGCTTCATGTTACCCACAAGAGGAAAGCAGGTCGTTTCCATCGCTTTGAACCATGATTTCATTCTGAACAACGGGTATATCTAGAAACCTAAACGCGGTAGAGGACAGGGACGCACTCTGAGCTTACCAAAGCCTTCTGAATCGTCCTTTCAATCGCCTAGTTTACTTCAAACATTTTTTGCCGGCTATGCTCCTCGTTTCCAACACATTCCTACCGCATCCTCGTCATTGGAATTTTACCGTCTCTGCGACGAGTTCGGTTGGGACAGAGAACACCCTGAGAGGAAACGGGCCCACCAAAGGTTCAAAGACGCTCTCGTGCTACAGTTCAACGAAATCTATGGGACAGACGTCAACAGTCTCGAAAGCTGGCACAACTTGTGCTACGTGGTGCGCATAGATCCTATCCCGAATGACCTCGATACCTGTCGCGAGGTAAGTGGTTTTCGTTTCTACATCTCTCCCCTCTTGAAATAACGTACATATCCTTGATGATCGGCAAATTCTGGATTATGATTAGGCCGTGAAGAGAAAATTTGTCAACCTCGTCGATCTTGTCGACGTGAAGAACACGGGCATGGAGGTGAAGTTGTTCGAGACTGAGCGTCGGCTCAGCGAGTATACGCTCTCGACGGGCAAGATCTTTCCCAGGGACCATGCGTACGCGGGAGGGGTGTTGCAGTACCTCCTGCGACACATTTTCCATCCTCGTGATCATGGTCCCTCCACTTCCCGCCACCGCAAGGGCACAAGGGCGCGCGCCGCTAAAACAGGATCGCCCCTGGGTGCTGTTGATTTGACATCACAAGATGGTGCTCCAGTTTTGGCCTGTGCGATGATTAATGAAGTTTAGGTTTTTGTACCTCAGACGCGCTAGAATGTGGTTGTCGTGCTTTCTTAGAGTGAATTCCAGAAGAACTTGACCTGCCAGTGACTCCCGAGGTATGGCAAAATCACTCGTCATGTTTGTTTGACTGGCTTTGAGGAGCGATCTCACTGACAAGTGATACACGTATAACGACCTCGTCACGACTCATGCAACATTTACGGCGCTTTCGTCTGTAGATTGGCCGGGTGCCATGAATCAATGGTTAGAGGGTCATCCACGCTCGCCTCGACCGAGTACCCCACGACTAGCTTTGGCAGCGATCGGGTGTTAGGCGATGGTGGTGTCCGTATCGACTCCGATTTAGAGACACGATGCTGACCATGATGAACTTGCATCCAAGTGGCCCGAAGAGTGTCAGGCGAGCGACTCATCGGTCCACGCACAACACGGGCATGGAAGTCCAGTCGTTCAAAACTGAGCGCGAACTCAGTGAATACACCACCGAAACTGAAAAGTTCTTCCCGAAGAAACGTGCAAAGGCAGGAGGGATGTTAAAATACCTCCTGCGACACATTCTCAAACCTCGCCATGATAGGAGGCGCCGCTAAAAGAGGACTTCGAGTTCCGTGCCAGTGGTTGTCCTATCACGTCATGGCCTTGGAACTCCACTTTCAGTAGATGCAGCTTGTTTAGTTTTGGTGGTCGATATTTACTTGTGTCCTAACCATACATTCTAGAAAAAACTGGCTAATAAACTTAGTATTCTCGAACAAGTTATACCAGCATGTTGGAGGCTGATGCCCATGCGGTCCAGTTTCGAGAGAAGGCAAGCATCTTTGCCTCGTTGTTTGCGCACGACCCAGTGACAAACCAAGCATTGTTGGAATATCTATTATTTCCGTCACGTAGATGGTAGGGACACAATAATTTGAAGTGACGAGCAGATGATGCAAGACTCTAACCAGGAAGTCCTGAACAAGCTGCGCCGAGGATGAATCATGAAGTTCTTACCCTATATATCATAGCCAGCTTTCGTTCTATTCCCATCAAGTCCTCTTTTTCCCCACCTCCCCACTACCTTCACTTCAGCTAATCTCTGTCAAGGACCATCTCGATCAGTGCATCATGCCGCCCACGAGAGGAAAACAGGTCGCTTCCATCGCTCTTTCGATGAACCGTGATCTCATTCTGAATAACGGGTACATCCAGAAACCTAAACGCAAAGGACAGCGACGCAACTCATCAAAACCTTCTCAATCGTCCTCTCAACCATCCGGTCTACTTCCGACTTTTTTTGCCAGCTATGCTCCTCATTTTCAATACATTCCCGCCGCATCCTCGTCATTGGAATTTTACCGTCTCTGCGACGAGTTCGGTTGGGACAAAGAACATCCCGAAAGGAAGCGTGCCTATCAAAAGTTCAAGGATGCTCTTGTGCTACAGTTTAACGAAACCTATGGGACAGACGTCAACAGTCTCGAAAGCTGGCATAACTTGTGCTACATGGTACGCGTCGATCCTATCCCGGATGATCTCAATACCTGTCGTGAGGCAAGTAGCTTTCATTTCTACATCTCTGCCCTCTCGATGTGACGTATCCTCGACGATCGGGAAACACTGGGTCGTAACTAGGCTGTGAAAAGAAAATTTGTCAACCTCGTTGATCTTGTCGATGTGAAGAACACGGGCGTGGAGGTGGAGTTGTTCGAGACCGAGCGTCAGCTCAGCGAATACACGCTCTCGACGGGCAAGTTCTTTCCTGCAGATCATGCGTACGCAGGAGGGGTGTTGCGGTATCTCTTGCGACACATCTTGCACCCTCGTGATGATGGACCCTCCATTTCCCGCCGCCGCAAGGGTGCAAGGGCGCACCGCTAAAAGAGGATCCCCCCAAGTGTTGTCAAGTTGACATCACGAGACGGTGCTCCACTTTTAGCCTGTGCAATGATTGACGAGGTTTGAGTTTTTGTGTTTCAGAGGTGCCAGAATGTGGTTGTAGTGCTTCTCTAGAGTAGACGCCAGCTAGTTCAGCAGAGCCCGACTTGACCTGGCTCCCAAGGTATGAGACGGGCTCACGGTTCACGTGTAAATTTGTGTGGAGACAAGATATCGGAGCCCCATTTATAGTAAATGAAGAGTTACATACGACTGGGTAGTACGATAACGCGCTCGGGGATTTGTTCGGGCTTATGAGCCAAGTTCACAAGTTCATATGGGTGTCGTTATTTATAAGAACCAAGAGTTTTAATTACTATCAATCGCTTGCTCATTTACCTGTCGAAAGCCAAACTGAGCATGATGGCGGCGACAATGGTCAAAGATGGATCTTACTACGCATATCGTGCCGGATCTGCAGAGGACTTGTGTCTAAGGAGTCATCCCAAATGATATTAAGATGGGACGAGCAGTTTGAGGATCTAATATGATCGTGTCGAGGTCCTCTGTGACTTTTTTGAAACGTAGCAGACATGAATGCACTTGAGGATGTTCGATGGAGGCTTTATTGCCTGCAGTCATTCTGAGGCTAGCGAACGCCGAAATAATTTATCATATCCGTTGGACTGGCTTTCGGAAGCGACCTCACTGGCAAGCTATACATGTATAATAACCTTGTTGCGACTCATATGTCGCCTTGATGAAGTGCGTCACAACTAGCTTTGGCGACGATCGGGTGTCAAGCGATGGTAGTGTCCTTATTGACTCCGATTTGGGGACGTAATAGCGACCGCGATGAACTTGCATTCGAGTGGCCCGAAGAGTGTCAGGCGAGCGACTCATCGGTCCACTCCAACTCAAGACCATGCGCAGTGGCATGGTAGCTGAGGACAATGTTGGTCGGAATTTGGGACCAGTGAACATATACATTCAACAATGAACATACTGTATGATACTGTCAAAGTGTCATCCTATAGGGCCGTACACGCGGTTGAAGGCCGAGGATGGTACAAGCCGAACACGTTGGACTTTGTTCCTTCCAACTTGAATTGCTACTAATCAGCGAGTGAATTGCGAAGTAAATACGCATAATAACTCGCTTTCCAGTGCCGGGAATACGAATAATGGGCGCGATGTTTAGAACGGACCAAGCCTAGGTCTTGATATAGATCCGGTCCCCGTTTGCCATGTGAATCGACGACCATATAGTGCTTGTGATAGAAGTACTCGTGACGTCGATAGAAGTTCTGTCAGTTCTTGTGTTGATAGATTCCAGTACGCTGGAATCATACGCTAGAAAGTCGGACGAGGAGACGAACGGCCGTGGGAGCAGACTTCGCGGAGTGCGACTCGGACTCTCCGTCGGAACTCGTAACTTCAACAGAACCGAGCGTGACCTATAAGTATCTATAACCCAGCATAGTTCTCCTGCACACTACCCTATGCGATTTCGAGCCACGCTGGCGAGTCCCGATACTTGTGACGAAAAACTTGCGGGTGGTGCGTCCCTCCCATTGGCAACGCCTTTTGATTGGCCATGCTCGCTTGTGCGACCATCTGAGTACAACCTCGCGTACAGGTTGAAGGCCTGGGGCGAATTCGAGCTCTACCATACCTAAACAGTTGCACTCCTGGGAATTGCATCCCAGGCCTGCACATATGCAAACTTAGATTATATAGGAAGACGAGAGTAAGGCTCTGTCAAGAAAAACAAGATTACATGTGTGCGACGAAAACATCCTATCCCGGCCTCCACTGGCAGACATGATCACTGTTTTCCAAGTCGCTGATTGACCCTCGGATCAGATTTTCAACCATGTAAATAACGAACGTTGTATATCAATATATAGATCATACATAATAAGACAATTACTTCTGAGGTCGACCTCAGGTTGTATGTATGTACCACTAGATTTATATATGATACAGGTATGCACAGGTCTGGCACAAGCCGCAGCTGTTACAATAGATGCGAAGGTGAAAGCAAAAGGAAAGCACGAGGACGGAACCTTGGCGACTATGATGGGATAATACAAGGGCGTATGACATACCGCAGATCTGCTAGAATATACTACAGGTGAAAGCTTCTGTCTTGTGCGTTCTTATGTGAGTTGGGACACCTTGTCCTTGATGATAGAGATTGCTTTCTGCGAGTGAGGCTTGATGTCCACTTCAAATGATTTTGGGCAGCTATTCGAGGGTCAAACTTATATGTGAGGGCCAGAAAGGCACAGACACCCACATCACAAGCCCATCAGTACAGGAAGGAGTCAGCGGGATGTCGTTTCCATCCGCATCCTTCTTCTTCGACACGTGAACTGTTGCGACAATATGTGCAAACAACATGAACAATACGTTGTCGGCTAAATGTTTTCCTGGGCAGATCCTAGCGTTTTAAATCAGGTTTGACGGTAAGGTGATAGAACCACAGATGCAAATAGTACATACCTGCGTCCGAACCCGAACACGTATGTATGAGGATCTACCACGGTGTCCTTGACCTCATCAATAAGATGGCGTTCTGGTATGAATTCTTCGGGTGGGTATCCGCTCTTGTCATCTCTTGAGATGGCCCTTTAATTTTTAGATTTGTACCTTGTTCTCAGTTTTCTCCTTTGAGCGAGATGAGACATCCATACCAGAGGTTTGGAACTACGATAGTGCCCTCGGGGATATAGTATCCTGTCGGGCGCCACAAGTTAGATCGCTGGTGGTGTGGAAGGGGTACAACAATGGCATACCCTTATAAATATCAGGTGTCCTCGTTGCCCGAGCTATGCCGAGGGGTGCCGCAGGCCTCCACCTCAATGTCTCTTTGATTGTTGCCCAAAGGTAGGGCAAAGCATCGCGATCCTGAAGTGTTGGGAGACGCTCCGTCCCAACAACGCGAGTGAATTCTTCGTTGAGCTTTACCTGCACATCGGGGTACAATGCCAGTGCAAGGATGAAGTTCAAGGTCGTGGAGTACGTCTAAATGCAGAGAGAAATCAGAGAAAGTCCTGAAATTTGATCTTGTTCGGATCGACACGTACTGTCTCTACGCTGCCTGTGTATCCTCGTTCATAAATGAGAGAAAAAGGCCAATAGGGCGTCACTCACCACCATACAATGTCCCTGCTGCCCAAATAATGGTATGTTCAATATCGGCTTGTACAGCAGGGTCGTCGGACTGATATTTATCAAGACAATCAGACGTGAAAGACGGTTGATTGGTTCCCCGTTGACGCTCCCTCTTCACATATTCGTACGGATGGTTTATGAAACTCAAGATTGCTGCGCGTTCCTGTGCAGCAGTAACTTGAATCTGGTTGAATGGAACCCAACCAGGAAGGTATTTTACTTGTGAGGAGGCCAAGGTGAGGGATAGCTCGTGAAAAGAAAAGCAACTCACAGCCTGGTATCATATCAACAATGAATGATCCTGGTACAGTTGCCTTGACAATCATTCGCATTGTCCGTTCTGCATGCGTGAGGAACTGCGTCAAAGTGCCATATGTCGTGAATTTAATCAAATCGTCAGGAGTATCCACGGGAATGCCATATGTTACGGCCATAATTACCCGTCCAAGGGCTCTGTAGAAAACTATTTAATCGAACATCACCATTCGGAGACGTTGTTGACTCACAGACGAAGGTGCCGCTCAAAGTCGTGCGGATTGTCTACAAGAGAGGCAACGTATTTGGCAGCAATGTCGCCAATCGAGTCGTACTTCTTGACGGAGTCGAGGCTTAGTGCCGTGTGCGTGAGCCTCCTGTGTCGTCTCCATTCTTCTCCATATGGCATCAGGAGCAGGCTCTGCATCTCACGCTTGAGGCCATTGTACGAATACCCGGGCGAGAGACACTCACATTGTTGAGCCCCATGAGTTCACCGGCCATTATAAATCTCGGACGGTCGCAGTAAACCCAATGCCGCGATCCGAAAAGATCGGACATGGCCTCGAGTGTGTTTACTATGAGCATCTTGTTTCCCAACGCCTCAACATATACAATATCGCCTAAATATCGGGAATGCAGGATCAATCCGTATAGCGGGTGTCATAAGTCAAGTTGATGGTAATACCATATTGTTCTTTCCATTTCGAAAATTGATGCCATTGCTCAGAGCGGGGTATATCGAAGAGATTCCCAACTAATGGGGTTTTTGGTGGCCCTGGGGGGAGGGGAAACCCCCTAGAGAGTCCAGTGAGAGCAACCTGGGAATACTTCCTCCAGAGGTAGACGGAGAGAGTGATGAATGGAACCGCGATAATAAGTGTGAACATCGCAAGGTGGGGATCTGAAGAACCAAGCCATCGTGAACTAATATCCCGCGCTCAAACACGAAGAGGGAGCCCCGACATTCTAATTAGCCGTGGTTTTAGAGTACTGACGGTGGCGAACTTGTTAGACAAAGCCGGATAGCGGGCCGTGCACGGCTATTCGGCTTTCCATTGCTCGCTAGGTATCCCGACAACGACCACCAGGGACACCCTCAACAAATATTTCAGTACATGCAGGGACAGAGACAGGTAAGGGGCAGCGTACCTACTACCTCTAGCACGACCACTCAGGATCGCTTCAATTTGACTGGAAATTCCACATGTGAGGCGTCGGACTATGCAATCAAACGTCAATGATGGTAAGTTGATCCACACATATTCCCTTGTGTTCGCAAGGATGGCTCAAGATTGCTGGAGGTTTACATGACATAATGATCTGGGCTTGGACGGGATCTGGATGGGTAAGTCCACTTCCGAGGAAAGACCAAGGTAAGCTTTAGGGTAATGAACCACGTCAGGGTTAGATTTTATGAATGTAACCGAGTCATCGGTAGTGGAATGCCATATGTCATGGACATAATTATCTGTCTCAGGAGCGTTCAGTCAAACATCATTCTTCGCAAACATTTTCGAATAGCGTACGAAGCTGCGGCAGAAGCGTGAAGGTCGCTCAGATTGTCCGACACAACATACTTGGCATCAAACGCGCCAACGGAGTTGTGCTTTTAGAGGGCTTTAACGTTCAACATTCAGAGACGTGTGAGCCTCCCCCATCGATCCGTTCTTCGTGTTAGCGACGGTAATACCATAATGATCCGGCTAAGTACTGCATTCTTCAGCCCTGTGTCGTACAGAGTCCAAGAGAAACCACTTACACTATTGAGTCCCGCCATGACTCGGAGTTCACCAACTAGTACAGTTAACGACCCTCAGGCAAACACGATGAATCAATTCCTACGGATCTAGTAGAAAGTCTGGAACACTGTTGAACTTGTATGTGATGAGCATCAAGCCTCACACGCTGGTGTCAGGGTAGTCGAAGATCCGGTGGGAGGTAGCGATGAGGGCTTCTTCTGGCCAGATTTTCATACAGGACGACGGATGGAAGCACATCAAGCAATTTACATGAAGCGAGCGCCGCGGGTGGGAGTTGTAGAAACTCAAGGAGCTGAGACCGGTGCTAGCATTAAACCCTTCGGAGGTTGCAATCGAGACAGCATCTCAAGTTTTGAGCGGAAGTCAAATGAAGGCCTATAGAAATTGATTTTAGACTGTGGGATCTCGAAGCAAGACGTTCAAGTAACCTAGCGAGGCACGACCATGATGATGATGTGACAGGGCACGGCACTGACTTTGCGGTGGGTATTATCAAGTATCATGCAGGAAACGTTGTATATATCTATTATTTTCGTCACGCAGACGATAGGGATACAATAATTTACATAAAGTGTTTGTAAAGTATCAAGCAGGTAATGTAAGACTAACCCTGAAATCACGAATAAGGTAGTACGAGTCAGAATAATCAGGGAACCCAGAATGAATCGTGTTCTAACCTTATATATCGTGGCCAGTTTTCGCTCTATTCCCATTGAGTCCCCTTTCTGAATCTCCCCACCACACTTCGGCCGGGTCTTTGTCAAGGA
Source organism: Chiua aff. virens (assembly GCA_038094695.1). NCBI lineage: Eukaryota > Fungi > Basidiomycota > Agaricomycetes > Boletales > Boletaceae > Chiua > Chiua aff. virens. Next base: position 6,434 of record JBBPUM010000280.1, on the reverse strand, counting down.
CCATCTCGACCAGCGCTTCATGCCGCCTACGAGAGGGAAATAGGTTGCTTCCATCACTCTTTCGATGAACCATGATCTTATTCTGAATAACGGGCGCATCTAGAAACCTAAACGTAGAGGACGACGACGCAGTTCACCAAAGCCTCCTGAACCATCCTTTCAACCACCTGCCAGTAGTCTACTTCCGACTTTTTTTGCTGGTTATGCTCCTCGTTTCACATATATTCCTACCGCATCCTCGTGGTTGGAATTTTACCCGTCTCTGCGACGAGTTCGGTTGGGACAAAGAACATCCCGAAAGGAAACATGCCCGTCAAAAGTTCAGAGACGCTCTCGTGCTGAAATTCAACGAAACCTATGGGACAGACGTCAACAGTCTCGAAAGCTGTGTCGTTGTGTATAAGAACCACCCGAATGATGCTAAGACTCTTACCGAGACCCTCTGACTTTTTGAAACGTAGTAGACATGGGGCGCACCTGAGGATGTTTGATGGAGGTTTTATTGCCTGCAGTCATTCTGAGACTAGCGAACGCCGAAATAATTTATCATATCCGTTGGACTGGCTTTTGGGAGCGACCTCACTGGCAAGCTATACATATATAATAACCTCGTTGCGACTCATATGTCGCCTTGATGAAGTGCGTCACAACTAGCTCTAGCGACAATCGGGTGTCAAGCAGTGATGGTGTCCTTATTGAATCCGATTTGGGGACGTGATGGCGACCGCGATAAACTTGCATTCGAGTGGTCCGAAGAGTGTCAGGCGAGCGACTCATCGGTCCACTCCAACTCAAGATCATGCGCAGTGACACGGTAGCTGAGGACAATATTGGTGAGAATTTGGGACGGCTGAACATATATTCAACAATGAACATACTTTATGATACCTTCGAAGTGTCATCCTATAGGGCCGTACACGTGGTTGAAGGCCGAGGATGGTACAACCCAAGCACGCCGGACTTTGTTCCTTCCAACTTGAACTGCTACCGATCGGCGAGTGAAATACTCGGTAAATACGCAAGATAACTTACCTTTCAGCACCGGGATTAGGAATGGTGAGCACGATGTTTAGAGCGGACCCAACCTAGGTCCTGATACGGAACTGGTCCCCGTTCACCATCTGGATCGACGACCATACACTGCTTGCGATAGAAGTATTCGCGATATCGACGGAAGTTCTGTCAAGTTCTTGGGCTGATAGATTCCAATATGCTGGAAAGTCGAACGGGAAGACGAACGGCCGTGGGAGCAGACCCGGCGGGGTAGGACTCTTCGTCGGAACTTGTAACTTCAACAAACCGGCTCGCGCGCGACCTCAACGCGGCCTATAACCCAGCAATCTTGAGCCACGCTAGTGAGTTCTAGCTACTTGTAACGAAAAACTTTCAGGTGGTGCATCCCTCCCATTGGCCACGCCTTTTGATTGGCCGTGCTCGCTTGCGCGACCTCTGGCCTTGGGATTTCCCTAAACACAACCTCGCACATGGGTTGAAGGTCTGGGACGAATTCGAGCTCTGCCGTACCTAAACAACTGCACTACTGGGCCGGAAGCCCTGGTTTAATGTCCTCTTAATAAGCTCCCAGGTTTCTCCGACCTGAACTTCCGGTCTTTGCTCGCCAAAGTCATGCAGTAACGCCGTAATCAAAGGGCAAGCAATTACTGGTGATAGCTGCTGAAGCTCGCCTTGACCTTGTTCGTTGCCCATCTCTCAACCTATTCTCTTATTTCTCATTGACACCATCAATCAGTGTACTAGTAGGCTACACACCGTCGTCAGTTAACCAGCCGGTCGAAAAGAGGATTGACTCAAGACAGATGTTAATATTTTGGACACCCTTTTACTGCAGCTAAATAGCAGAACTGGGTCCAATTTTCTTAGACGAACGACCATCACGTCGATGGAGATAGGAAGAAAAGGTTTTGTTTGGTACATACCACGTTCGCCCCCTTTCATACTTTGGCTAATTGCACCCCAGGCCTGTGCATGTACAAACTCAGATTACATAGAGAGATGATAGTAAGGCTCTGCGTCAAGAAAAACAAGTTTAACGGGCTTCCACTGACAGACAGGATCGTTGTTTTCCAAGTCGCTGATTGACCCTCTGATCAGGCTTTCAATCATGTAAATAACAAACGTTATATATCAACATATAGATCATACATGATAAGACAATTACTTCTGGAGTCGACCTCGGGTCGTATGTATGTACCACTAGACTATTATATACGGTACAAGTATGCACAAGTCTGGCGCGAGCCGCAGCTGTCACAATAGATGTGAAGGTAAAGGTAAAAGAAGGGCACGAGGACGAAATCGCCTCGGCGACCATGATGGGATAATACAAAGGCGGATGACATACCGCAGATCTGCTAGAATATGCTACAGGTGAAATCTTCTGTCTTGTGCGCTCTTATGTGAGTTAGGACACCTTATCCTTGATGATAGAGACTGCTTTCTGCGAGTGAGGCTTGATGTCCACTTCAAACGATTTTGGGCAGCTATTTGAAGGTCAAACTTATATGTGAGGGCCAGAAAGGCTGTGACAGACACCCACATCACAAGCCCATCAGTACAGGAAGGAGTCAGCGGGATGTCGTTTCCATCTGCATCCTTCTTCTTCGACACGTGAACTGTGGCGACGATATGTGCAAACAACATGAACAATACGTTGTCAGCTAGATGTTTTCCTGGGCAGATCCTGGCGTTTGAAATCAAGTTAGGCGGTAAGGTGACAGAACCGCATATGTAAATAGTACCTGCGTCCGTAACCGAACACGTATGTATGAGGATCCACCACGGTGTCCTTGACCTCGTCGACAAGGTGGCGTTCTGGTATGAATTCTTCGGGTGGATATCCGCTCTTGTCATCTCTTGAGATAGCCCTTGAATTTTTATATTTATACCTTATTCTCAGTTTTCACCTCTGAGCGAGATAAAATATTCATACCAGAGGTTTGGAACTACGATAGTACCCTCGGGGATGTAGTATCCTGTCGGATGCCACAGGTTCAGATCGCTGTAGGTGTGAAAGGGGTACAACGATGGCATACCCTTATAAATATCAGGTGTCCTTGTTGCTCGAGCTATGCCAAGGGGTGCTGCAGGCCTCCACCTCAATGTCTCTTTGATTGTTGCCCAAAGGTAGGGCAAGGCATCGCGATCCTGAAGTGTTGGGAGACGCTCCGTCCCAACAACGCGAGTGAATTCTTCGTAGAGCTTTACCTGCACATCGGGGTACAATGCCAGTGCAAGGATGAAGTTCAAGGTCGTAGAGTACGTCTAAATGCAGAAAGAAATCAGCGAAAGCCCTGAAATCTGATCTTGTTCAGATCGGTACATACTGTCTCTACGCCGCCTGTGTATATTCGTTCATAAACGAGAGAAACGAGCTAATAGGGTGTCACTCACCACCATACAGTGTTCCTGCTGCCCAAATAATGGTATGTTCAATATCGGCTTGTACAGCAGGGTCGTCAGACTGATATTTATCAAGACAATCGGACGTGAAAGACGGTCGATTGGTTCCCCGTTGACGCTCCCTCTTCACATATTCGTACGGATGGTTTATGAAACTCAAGATTGCTGCGCGTTCACGTGCAGCAGTAGTTTGGATCTGGTTGAATGGAAACCAACCAGGAAGATGTTTTACTTGTGAGGAAGTCAAGGTGAGGGAGAGCTCGTGAAAAGAAAAGCGACTCACAGCCTGGTATCATATCAACAATGAATGATCCTGGTACAGTTGCCTTGACAATCATTCGCATTGTCCGTTCTGCATGCGTGAGGAACTGCGTCAAAGTGCCATATGTCGTGAATTTAATCAAATCGTCAGGAGTATCCACGGGAATGCCATATGTTACGGCCATAATTACCCGTCCAAGGGCTCTGTAGAAAGTTATTTAATCAAACGTCACCATTCGGAGACGTTGTTGACTCACAAACGAAGGTGCCGCTCAAAGTCGTGCGGATTGTCTACAAGAGAGGCAACGTATTTAGCAGCAATGTCGCCAATTGAGTCGTACTTCTTGACGGAGTCGAGGCTTAGTGCCATGTGCGTGAGCCTCCTGTGTCGTCTCCATTCCTCCCCATATGGCATCAGGAGCAGGCTCTGCATCTCACGCTTGAGCACATTGCACAGACACCCGGGCCAGAGACACTCACATTATTGAGTCCCATGAGTTCACCGGCCATTATAAAGTTCGGACGATCGCAGTAAACCGCATGCCGCGATCCAAAAAGATCGGACATGGCCTCGAGTGTGTTTACTATGAGCATCTTGTTTCCCAACGCCTCGACATATACAATATCGCCTGAATATCGGGAGTGCACGATCAGTTCGTATAGTGGGCGCCACAAGTCAAGTTAATGATACCATATTGTTCTTTCCATTTCGAAAATTGGTGCCATTGCTCAGAGCGGGGTATGTCGAAGAGATTCCCAACTAATGGGGTTTTAGGTGGCCCTGGGGGGAGGGGAAACCCCTTGGAGAGTCCAGTGAGAGCGACCCGGGCGTACTTCCTCCAGAGGTAGACAGAGAGTGTGACGAATGGAACCGCGACAATCAATGTGAACATCGCAGGGTGGGGATCTGAAGAACCAAGCCATTGTGAACCAATACGACACCCTCAAATACGAAGAGGGAGCCCCAACCTTCCAAGCGCCATTATAACAGTGACATTCTAATCAACGGTGTTTCTAGAGTACCGACGGTGGCGAAGTTAGACGCGGCTCTATGGAAGGCCGGATAACCGCGTACGGCTATCCGGCTTTCCATACGGCCCTATTGACGTATTACTAGTAGCTTCGAGGAGGCTGGATGGGGAAATCCAGGGCTCCGCTATACGACAGATTTAATACTGACGCGATACTTCATTTTCATGAGCCACCTACTAGTACAAGCCAGGGAAGCCATTTCAAGACGTGACCATCTGTCCAACTATCAAGGGGATGTTGAGTACCAAGGAAGAAGCAGAAGCAGAGGTTCATTACCTCGCAAAAGCCATATATTGAACAAGGTCGAGACACAGCTGGGGCTAGTAAAATAAGTTGAATAATTACTGATCAATGAACCAAGTATAAAGATCATCTGATAGCACGAACTCGTTGGTATTTTAGTTACGTCACCAAAATATGGGCTGTGAGAAACGTAGCGTCGCACAATCTGGGAGGACCAAGAACCTGGAACTGGTCCCGTGATATATACCCATGCATACGGGAAGTAATGGTGCTTGGTCATGAACCTGACTTGCGCGCTCGCTAGGTATCTAGATAACGACTACCAGGGTCGCCCTCAACAAATAATCCAGTATATGCAGGGACAGAGACAGGTAAGGGGTAGCGTACCTACTACCTCTAGCACGACCACGGCCGGATCACGACCAATCAGGATCGCCTTAATTTGACAAGAAATTCCACATGTGATGCGTCGGACTATGCAATCAAACGTCAATGACGGTAAGCTGAATCCATAGTACATATTCCCTTTGTATTCGCAAGGACGGCTCAGGATTGCTGGAGGTTTGCGTGTTATAATGGTCTGGATACGCTTGAACGCGATCTAGATGGGTAAGTTCTCTTCCGAGGAGAGACTAAGGTAAGCTCTGGGATAATGAACCACGTCAGGTTAGGTTTTGTGAATGTAACCGAGTCATCGGTAGTGGAATGCCATATGTCACGGCCATAATTATCTGTCTCAGGAGCATTCAGTCAATCATCATTCTTCGCAAACATTTTCGAATAGCGTACGAAGCTGCGGCAGAAGCGTAAAGGTCGCTCAGATTGTCCGACACAACATATTTGGCATTAAACGCGCTAATGGAGTTATGCATTTTGAGGGCTTCAACGTTCAACATTCAGAGACGTGTGAACCTCCCCCATCGATCCGTTCTTCGTGTTAGCGACGGCAATACCAAAATGATCCAGCTAAGTACCACATTCTTCAGCCTCGTGTCGTAGACTCCAAGAGAAACCACTTACACTATTGAGTCCCGCCATGACTCAGAGTTCGCCAACTACAAAGACCTCAGGCAAACACAATGAATCAATTCCCATGGTTCTAGTAGAAATTTTGGAACACCGTTGAACTGGTATGTGATGCGCATCAAGCCTCACACGCCGGTGTCAGGGTAATCGTTGGACGATCTGGTAGGAGGTAACGATGAGGGCTTCTTCTGGCCAGATTTTCATACAGGACGACGGGCGGAAGCACATTTTACATGAAGCGAGCGCCGCGGATGGGAGTTGTAGAAACTCAAGGAACTGAGACCGGTGCCAGCATTAAATCATTCGGAGGTTGCAATCGAGACAGCATCTCAAGTTTGAGTGGAATGTTAAATGAAGGCCGATATAAATTGATTCTAGACTGTGGAATCTCGAAGCAAGACATTCAAGTAACCTGGGAAGGCACGACCTCGATGATGATGTGGCAGGGCACG
>JBBPUM010000279.1:0-20654 GCA_038094695.1 Chiua aff. virens | reverse complement strand
AATCAAAAAGACCACAAAAAGACCAGTTGTAACAGGTCTTTTGGAGCAGCCAATGACACCCCCTGAAAGCCCTGATTTTCCCCTATTTGGGACAAATTTTCCAGATTTTTAGGAATTTAATTTGAGGTTTCACACCATATGATCATTCTAGGGATCATCTATAGCATATGACCCAGAAATGGCTATATCTTGGCCATTTCTCAGTCACTCAGCTAGATCCTGGTTGTCAGAATCTAGCCCTGAGTGTCTACTATATTTGGCCTCACTATGACTAAGCCTGATTCCCACACTAATCAATCACAAAAAATTAATTCTGATGGGTATATCTCATTTGGCAGGGTATTTGACAATAAATGGGCATAACTTCTTACCATGTCAACCAAATTATATAAAAATTAGGCTGATTGGAAGCTATTAGTCAGCCCCTACTTTTGGACTGGTTGCAACCAGTCTGAACTAGTCTTTTTTTAGAGCTAAAATAAATTTAAAAAAACCAGTTTTTAGCAGTCTAGTTGTGGTCCTGGAAATTTCTGGGTTTAAAAAAAACCAGTTGGGTCCAGTTGCCTCATTTAGAGTGTGGAAAACCAGACTGGACTGGACTTTAAAACACTAATCTTGCCAGTCTTCTCAAGTTTAGACTTTCAAGATCAAATACATGTAGTAAGAAAGGAACTGAAAGGCTTTTTCATAGCTCTATTTTATTAGAGATAGTATAGAACATCACAATAGTCAATATCAAGTTCAAATCATAAAAGACAGGGAATTTCTCAAATAGTATATAATATATAACCAAAGTGGATGTATTATCAGTGGGTTTACTTGAAAATGTCTTTAAATCTTCTATAGTACAGTAGAGGAGACACTGATTTTCAAGAATCAATAGATGCATTGAAATGAAGCATTGCATCTCTGTAGTCAGAGATGAATTTGTAAGTGATAAACCATGGGCTTTGGCAAGAAGATAGAATAGTGAAACCAGAGAGCATATTAAAAAAAAGGAGTTATATTAGTAGATAAAATTTATATAATCCAATGAGTTAGAGCAGAGGAATCACACAAACATACAATTGTAGACTTTTGTGCAATGACATATAATTATATAATGCTATAATTTACTTATCTATCCAATGATATTATTAATGGTCTGTAGATTTTATTTCATCTATACATAGACACTAGCAGTTAGAAATGGAAACTATCTAAGGTCTCCTCATACTGATAATCATTCACATTTAGTAGTAGAGTATTCTTGATTTTCTTTTTCTATGTTATTGTTGACATCAGTAGTCAACACTTTTTATAGTATCAGAATAAAATTTAGTGTTTACTGCACTCCCTATAATGCATGTACTACCTGTGCCTTTTTCAGCTCCATTTTAGCTGCTGATTTAGCTTTGTTAGGGGGTTCTTTACCATATTGTTGACTATTAATGTGTTGTTGTACAATAGATAAATAGATAGTATTGATCAGTTTTATTTCTACAAGGAAACTTCTTTATAAGGTCAAGAGAAGTCCAAAACTAGATATCAGAGTTTTAGAATTCAATAGATCAAATAACACTTGACTTTGTCACTAACATTGACAAATCTATAATGATCATAAAAATGCTTTAGCCTTCTAAGAGTGTCAGTCAAGATGAGAATCTATAACATGTGTTCACTACTAGTATTCACAGGTCCAGTTAAAGATCTAAAAAGGACTGGCAACTGGACTACAGTTACAGTTGCCTTGACTTTGAGAACTCAAATAGTCCAGTTTAGATTTGAAAAAATAATTAGACTAGTCTAAATAGGTTTGAACTGGTTGCAACTAGTGTAGAGTCATACTACTACTATATTGGAAAGAGTCTTCTCTATCTAAATATATATAAGATTTATAGTCTCAAAAATAACATCTGACTTGAAAATGATCATATCTTAGAATTTCCTCTATCAATTTGATTAAAATTTGATTGACAGATAGAATATATACCAAATTTCATTTCATTTTAACTAAGTATGTCAAGCTAGATTTGAACTGGTTTCAGTCCAGTCTAACCTTATTTGGAGTTTATTTGGACTAGTCTAGAACTAGTTGTCTTATTTGAGGTAAAAAACTAGACTAAACTAGACTTTAGAATACTCTCTACCATACTATTTTCATACTGTATCTACCTTGTGTCACTTATGAAACCAGCCATTGAGTATGTGTATCTATGTCTCACACCACTAGATGAGTTGCTAGCCCAACTTGTGGTTCTTCAAGCATCTGTCATTTCTTCATAATATTAACACATTCTAATACATCACATTAAAATAACATCATGTCATGTTAGGATCCCACTTGACTGCATTATTCCAACTCAATATTACTCTTGATATCCTCAATGAATCAAATACATATCTCAACACTCTCTAACTCAAGCTACTTACCTCATAGCACCCTCCACAATTAACACACTGTTCTCAAAATCCCCTTACTCTTACATGTATATTAAATCATATCCTTCTGGTTCTACTAGTCTCAAAGCTCTATATTGCATCTATTTTTACATACTTGTCCATGTGCTATAACTAAATGATAAACTACATAGGGTAAGTCATTGCATACATATGATTTACAAGTAAGAGCCAGCAATCTGAAGATCCTTCAAAACCATGGCTATGTAGCTTCCATGAATATCTCAGTATATTAGAAGTCCTTGGTGGCCTTTTAATTATCCAATAGTATTAATGCTATCTGATATTTAGCCTGAAGGTCACTACTTGTTTTATCTGAGTGTGTATTCTTATCTGTAGGCATTATAATCAGCAAGCAGTGCCACTGTCTCAAGGCTGATGTTATTGAAGTATTTCAATTTCAAAAAATGCACCTTAAAATTAAGTACTATTTTGAGAAGGCTCATCTAAGTTAGTGTTAATAGAGATTGCTCAAGAGAAGATGAGATAATGAAGATAGTGGAGCCATTGATGACGAGAACTAGAATAATTGAGACTCACTACAATATAGTAACTATATAGACTATTATAATACCCAGCATGTTGTATCTAATCAAATATAGTTCTACTCATCAAGTACTGAGCCATGGCCTCAGCCTCAGCCCCAAGTCCAAGTCCAAGCTAGGCTCTTATTTGAAACTTGTGAGAGCTCAGGACCGTCAGTGACTCTCAATTTCTTGACACCTGAGCTCCTCTAGACTAGGCCCAAACTGGAACTTTCAGGCCAAGCAAGGCTAGTACTTCCACAGTTCTAGCTTGGGTCAGACTAGTGACTTTATAAAATCACAGACTAGGCTCTGGGCCTTTGAAGTCTATAAAGATAACCCAGTCTAGCTTGAAAGCCCAAGCTTAGGCCTAGGCCATCACCACTTGACATAGGGTAAGCTAACAAAAAACACAGTATAAGACAGAATGTGGTATGTAGACTCAAAAATAAGCTATTTTTTAATGTCAAGAATACTATCATCCCACTCATCCTTGGTCTCTCACAAACAAGGGGCCCTCTTAAAGTAGAACACTCAACTGTTAGAGTTGTAAGATCAGAGGTCATAACTCCAAGACTTGTACTTGAGGTTAAACAGGCATTGGCTTCAACTTATGTGTTGTGCTCTTATTGTAAGTCTTGCCTTGGGATTTGCAGATTTTGGAGATGTAGAGTGAGACTTAACACTTTAGAAGTGAAGTTAAGTGAGATGAGAGAATAAAGGTAGACCATCAAGATTTTAGAGTTTGGAGGTCAGAGTGATCAGAGGTTGATCAAGAAATAAACTAACATTCAGACTAAGGGAAATACAAAGAGTGGACTACAGGAGTTCATATATGGGAGTTGAAGTGTGGATTAGTAAATGGAGCAATATAGATTGATAACTTGAAGTACTGAGTAAGACAGAAGATCAGGGAAAACATAACTAGAGTGAAGTCAGGATAGGAAGATAACTAGAGCCGTGCTCATAAGCAAGACATAGATATTCTTACAAAGAAACTAACTAAGATCAAAAAGGAGAAACATCAGAGTAATCAAAGTTGTAAGTTCAAGAGGGTGTGGAATGATATCCAAAGGATCAAGATAGAGATGAGCAGAGATGCTTGGAGATGGAAGTCTGGGATATGACATCAACCTTATACTATACTTCAGAAATTGAAGCACTTCACAACATTGGCCTTGAGATGGTTGTGGCACTTGCTAATGGTTATTTCTACATACAAAAATGTATGTTCTAAGATTACAGAGCTGGCTATGATAGGGAGAAAGTCCTATATCAGGGATTCCTACACTGGGTATTGTGTGGAATATATTTACTACTACTGCACAATTGGTATCAGTAGGTGTTCTTGCACATTGAGATAGTCATGGAAACCTTGCAGCCATGGCCATGTGGAATTGCTATTATGTTTTCTGCTCTGGTTGCAGCTGATCATGTCCTTGTTCTTGCTCTTATTGTTAATGTTAGAAACTGTTCAACAACAGAAACAGAAACTAACTGAACTATCCATAACCAGTTATGGGTCAGTTCAGTTATGGAAATTTTAGATTAGATCAGTTATGATTATATAGAATCTAAAAATACATATAACTGATGATAACCAGTCTGACCTATTTATAATGAACTGAATTGGAGTCTCTATTTAGCCCTATTGATACCTACATCCACAAATATTTTTATGAATTTAGAGATTTTGAGTGATTTTCTATGTTCACTTTTCAGTTTTTTCTCCCCTAGATCTGACATCTGATCTGGAATTAGTCTAATCTTAATCAAATCTTGGTCAATCTTTCTAAAAATTAGATCAGTAGATAGCCTTAGATCTATACTACAACATATCCTTATATACAGTCATCCACCATCATTTGTGCCAGCAAATTTGCATGTGCTCCTACATCATAACAATAGTTTAAAAGTTTGGTCTGGTCCAGTTTTTTTCCTTATTTGGAAGGCAACCGGACCCAGTCTGGTCCTAATACTTCCCAAATATGGAAAGACCGGACCAAAACTGCAAAAAACCGGTCCGGAAATCTCTTTGACTAATATTGAACCAGTTGCAACTGGTTTTTTGAAAAGCTGGTTGCCCATCGGCCAGAACTGGCCTGGATCATTTAGTCATAGTGGAATGGAAAATACTAGACACTCTTGGCTATCTGTCAACCAAATATGTAGCCAAATTGACTGAGAAACAGTCAAGATATGCCCATTTCCAGGTTGCATGTCATTTTTAAAACTATAAATCTGCCCAAATAATTACCAAAAATTCTGAAAAAATTATTTTAAATAGGGGAACACCTTCCCAATGTGGTAGTGTGGCTGTACACTGGTTGCAACCAGTTGCAACCTACTTAGACTGGTTTTTTGATTTTTTAAAGATTGAGAGTAACTGGACTGCTTTATTCTTGAAATCCAGGCAACTGCAACTGCAGTCTGGTTGCAACTGATCAAAAGTCCCAGTTGCTGGTCTTTTTGCAGTCTTGAACTGGACTTTTGATCACTAGTCCTTTTCCCTCCCTTGTCAACACTTGCTTGTACACTACTTTGAGCTAATTAAGCAGTTTGGTGCACTGAATGGCTTGTGTTCCTCCATTATGGAGTCTAAACACATCAAAGCTGTCAAGATGCCCTATTGACATTCAAGCCATCATCAAGCATTGGGACAAATACTAGTCATCAACCAAAGGCTGGACAAGCTACAAGCTGCAAGGATCAAGTTTCATTCCCAAGGCATGCTTGTCCTGAGGGCAGGGTCTACAACTGGAAGCTCAGGAATTCTTTGTGTTTTGGGTATGTCTATTACTTTATTTTCAGATCAATGTTGATTTAGGGGGTATACTCACCCAGATTCACTTATAACAATTCGACCATGTGGGTTTCATGCTTCCTGTTAGTGAGATCAATTATTCCATACACCCCTGGCTACATATAAGTCCTATGGTGGGAGACATGGGGATCCATTCCTGATAAGATATAAGCATTTCTGGGTCACTTGTCATTTTTGGCTGATTTTGAGTGGTATACTGACCCAGATTCACTTATATCAATTCATCAAGTGACTTTCATGATTTCTATATAAGAAATGAAGCGTTCTACATACTCATGGCTACATCTAATCTCTATAATGTGTAATGTAAAAATTACTTTGGGGTGAGAAATGAGCATTTCTGGGTTGGATGTCACTTTTTGACATTGAAATATTGATTTTGAGTGATATATGGGCCAAATAAATTCCAAAAAATATGGAAAAATCATCAAATATTCCCCTGAATGGTAGTATAGATAGGGGTGGCTGTGCACCAGTTGCAACCAGTTGCCTGACTTTTTCCAAAACCAGGCAACTGCAGCTGGACTGGTAAAAACTGGTTGTATACAACTGACATTAGTCTAGTTGTGATCAGTTGCAGTCCAGTCCAGTTGCCAGTTGCACTACCAGTCTGCAACTGGACTTCAAAACAATAATTCTAATAATGACAAACCTTGTGACACATGCTGTCTTCAATTCCATGTCATTTACATTCTATGCTCCTAGTGACTTGTGTGTTACAGGCAGGATGCACTGTGAATACATTCAATGCTGCCCAAATTGAAGGAATGAAGGTCCCCAACATGACTGTGTCTTTGTGGTCACCAATCTGGAGCTCTTGGGTTTCTGGGGGCTGGATGTTCCCCCCAAAGAATCCCCTCAAATCAATCATACAACCATTTCCACTTCTTCTATGTTAACAAATTTGCTGACCATCATGCCCTTGCAATGGCTTTCTAACCTCCTCACTGGTGGCTACATGATCAGACCACCCACCTTTACAATTTGAAATAATCCACTCTTCACTGTCAAAGTGGCTACTTTAGCCACCATGATCTTGGGGACCCCCTCTTCCAACCATTAGCAACCCTACCACATCTCACTCCAGTCTATTCCCCCTCAAATTTCATCACCATTTGCCTATCTAGTAACATCAGCCTCCTCTACTTCAAGTTCCTCTGTCTCTCCATCTTTCACATAGTACTCTGTTCAGGCTAAAGTATTTGCCCTATCATTAGACATCTGCATGGGTATATCCCAGGATATCAGAGATCATACCCATACCCATACTCTGGATTTACCCAGACCCATGCCATGGGTATGAGTATATCCGTGGGTCAGTGAGGGTACACTATGGGTTGGATAAACCCATGGGTTTTGTTCAAAATTAACAATCTATGTATACAAAGGACATCCAAAATCACTTATAATACTGTTTAGTCACTACTGTATGCCTGTAATGTGTGATATAGAGTGGTAGTAGAGCAGTAACTGTATGAAATCATTGTCTTTAGCAGGCTAGAGTACCCTAGGAGTTGCCAAAATGATACTCACAAACCTATGGATTAGGTATGGGTTTGCCATGGATATGGAAAGTCTGACCCATACCCATACCCACACTGTATCCAACCCACACCCCACATGGGTTGCCCATACCCATGCAGATGCCTACCTATCATACAATCACATCTCACTCCAGTCTATTCTCCCTTGAATCTCATCACCTCTTGCTTATCTAGTAACACCAGCCTCCTCTACTTCCTCTGTCTCTCCATTATCTCCTATCTGTCCCTATCATACAACCATGTCTCACTCCAGTCTATTCTCCCTCAAATCCTATCGCCACTTGCCTATCTAGTAACACTGGCCTCCTCTACTTCCTCTATCTCTCCATCTTCCAGTCTTTAGTCTGTTCAGGTTCAAGTGTTTGTTCCTGTTGTACAACCACATCTCATTTCAGTCTATCCCCCCTTGAATCTCATTGTCACTTGCCTATCTAGTGATACTGGCCTCCTCTACTTTCTCCATCTCTCCATCTCCTAGTCTTTACTCTACTCAGGTTCAAGTGCTGTCCCTGTCATATAACCATGTCTCAATCCAGTCTATCCCCCCTCAAATCTCATTGCCACTTGCCTATCTAGGCTGAACTTGACTTGAAGTTGTTTAATCAGCTCCCTTGACTACTGGATCAGTACTCACTTACTTCTTGGCTGCTTTCTTAGAGTGCACAAGCTTTGCACCTCAAATGATCTAAAATAAAGAATGATCTGGCTTTAGTACACAGAGGAGGAGCAACTTGCTTCAATCCAATGATAGTTGTGGAGAGTGTATATATTCAGAATGTATGCATTTGTGGGAGTATGATTGACAAGGTTTCTGATATATGTTATTATAAGCTATTATTGTTATTCATAAACTTGTTGAGTTGACATAAAATTGAAGCTGCTGTAGTCATACTGGACATTGACTGAACAAATGATATTCTGAGAAAAACAGTGAGTGCATATAAAGAACAAAAAAAGATAATAGTCTCTGGTAAGATAGTGACTCTGTATTCTAGGATTAAAAACTTGATACAAGATGCATGAAGTTGAGGATAAAGGTATGAAAACTTGAAGACCTTGATGATAATATGTAAAACAATCTGAGAGTCAAGTGACATAAGTATCTTGTAGATCTGACCAACTTGAAGGTTATTATTGAAGTTGATAATGACATGACTATTCAAGCTAGTCTTATCCCTATCCTTGGAGCAGAAAGACTTGATCACATGGAACTCAGCACTATGTATGCTTGATGTTGTCTTAATGCTCAGGAAAAACTTGACACATCATGACTGGGAGCTTGGCAGCTTCTGTAAATTGAGGCAAGTCTAAAAATGTGTTTGAATGATTCATAGTATTAGCACTTGGTGGAAAAAAGAATTGCTGGCCCAAATTGTCTAATAAATATTAGAAGATGAAGAAGAAAGTGGAACTTGACTTTTATTAATAGGATACTAGAGATACACTGTATCCTAACACTGAAAAAGTCCCCAATTGCATACAATAAATTGGCCTATAGTTTGACTTAACAGAAACAGAGCTTGGGTACAGACAAAGAACCCAATTTGTTTTGATGTCTTCAATGTCTGTGTGTCAAAGGAGTACAATGAGTTTTGTGATTGTAAGCTAGTCATTTAATGAGTATAGTTAAAGGAACAAGCTTATAGATGAGATGTGTGTGACATGATCTGAGTGAGACTTTTGTACTGAAAAATGTAGTCACTTCCTAGCATTAGGGAGTTGACTCTATCCTTTTCCATCAATGTGAAATAAGTCTGAAAAGTAGAAAGATAGTTATTTTTATTGAGGATATAGACAGTAGTGTTTACCCAGTCCAGTTTTTTTGCCTTTTTTGAAAAGACCAAGACTGGACTGGTTCTAAATAATTTCTGAATAAATAAAAATGGACCACTCAAAACTAGTCCTGAAACATTTTAGGACTAGTCTAGACTGATTTTTGGTGCCATATGTGTAAGATTGAATCATGCTTAGCTACAGAGATTGCTGAGATATAAGTATTTTCAAGCCATATGTCATTATGATGTCATAAATATCTGATCTATGCAGACATGTATACTACAGCTGGAATTGGGCTTAGTCATAGTGACAACAAATATAGTATGGACCCAGGGCTAGGTGCTAACACTTAGATCTAGCTGATCAGCTCAGAAACAATCAAGATATGGTCATTTCCTGGTCATATGTCATATATTCTATGTACTAAATGATTAGAGGGTGTAAAAACTCAAAATAAATTTCCAAAAAATTAACCAAAATAGCATATGACCATATTATATAGAGAGCATAGTTGGTTGCACAAAAATACTGGTTACAACAAGTTTTTTTACAGTTTTTTATTTTTACAAAAATAAATAAATAAAAATTAGAACTAATAGAAGATCAGACTAGACTAGATCATTTTAGATCACTAAAATGATCTAGTCTATTCAGTCTATGGTCTTTTAGTGGTCCTAGGACCAGACCTCAAACACTAGTAGACAGTCCAACTCTAGAAGTATTTGATGTGTAAGACCTCTCTGTTGATATGTTCTTGTATATATTGATGCCTGGCATTTCCAACAATAGATTGTGTCATATCCCAGACTTCTATCTCCAAGTATCTCCACCCATCTCCTTCTCAATTCCCTTTAGATCTTAGTCTATACTCTCTTGAACTCATAACTCTAGTTGCTCTAATGTTTCTTCCTTTTCAGTCTGAGTTAATTCTTTATAAGTCTTACTTGTGAGTACAGCACTGGTTATGTTCCTATTCCAACCTTACTCTATTTATATACTTTTAATTGTAGAAAATTACATGTAGTGCATGTAAAGCTGAGCATAGCCACTATGTGAGGTTGCATAGTAAATCCCAGCTCATGCCCATATACTGCATTGGGCATGTCCACTTCAAGCCTGCAGTGGTGCTACTGCCCATGCAACATGCAATGTGTCCTGGTGAGGGTGGAAGCTTGTGCTGTCCAGCACAAACAATGCCAGGGTGACTGGCAAGTTAGAAAGAGCATCTGGGAGGTGTTTTGGTATGCTGTTGTGTTACAATTTTGACTTTTACTCCTAACTCTGATGATCACTCCAACTTTTTACCTTATGTTTTTTAACTTGACCTTTACTTTCTTTGATCATGTGACTTACACATGTTATGCCTCATGCCAAGGCTATCCTCAGAATTCAATCCAATTAACTGCCACAATTATGCTTCTATCTTTTATTTCCAATATCAAGGCTATGCCTTATCTCTTATCTATGACTCATTTCAATTCCTTATCTATGATAATGCCTCATGACTCCCTCATATCACACTGCCATTCTTTATCCTCCAATTATTAATTTTCTCCTTATCATTATATGATTTTCTATCTGGCAATAGGTACAAACATGTACAAATAGTAGTTTAGTATATATAGGCTTGATGCCACCTCCAGAGACTTCAGTAGAGTTCTCTTGGAGTTTTCACCTCTCTTGAGTGACTACTACCTTTTCTCTCTACTACTTTAACAAGTCTCAAGTTCAAGGCTTGTTTCAGATCCAGATTTACCCACAGCCTGAGCTACCTGTGTTAAGACCGTGCTGACCTCCAGTGCAGACTCCGACGAATAGGGGCTTCGGAGCTCTGGAGGTCAGGGACAAGGACATCGGGTTCAGCTTATGTGCTGCCCCCTTGCTAGTGTCGTGTCCTAATATTTCAGAGATGGAGTTCAGAGGAGTTCAGAGGGAGTTCGGAGTAGAGAGCGACAATATTAGAGAGGAATCATAGGATTGTCTAAGTTGATAATCAAGCTAAGGTTACAGGGAAGTAACTACGATTTATATACTCAGAGAAAGACAGAGATTACTAAAGCTATGTAAGGCTGAGTAAGACTGAGTAAGATGGAGAACAAGTAACTGGAGGGAATTGGATATGTACAAATGCCAGAGCTGCTCCTAAGTGAACACAGGTATCAAAGTACTTACAAATCAGAACTAGTACAAAAGGGGTAAAACATCAGAGTAACATTAGAGTAAGTGGAGACCATGGAGTTAAGTGGAGAATCTAGGAGTTGATCGGAGATGTCGGAGTAAGTCAGGAGTAGGAGAAATGATATATGACAACCTGGCTTCAAGTCAGATAGCTTTATCTGGCTGTTAGCATGGGTCAAGTAGCTCAAAGTGTTTCACTATAAGCATATACTTGATTCTGAGGACTTCATCTTCTCCACAATAGGGGCAAATAGTATTGTGCACCCTTGTGAGCCACTCTTTCATGATACTGTCCAGAAGTGGATCAATGAATGGTACTGTCATCTGAGGGTATTTTTTAACTCATTGTTTCCAGCATGGTGGTGCCCAATACCATTTCATGATGGCACTTGTTGGTAAGTGTTAGTTGTTGGCAAAAATACATTGGTGGAGAGGCTGGGCTGAGCAGAAACATGTGCATCTCTAAGTCAATTATTACCCTTAGTTACCACATCTGGATGTCCTTCAGCATGACATGCTGATTCATCCCTGGTGGATGAGCTACACACCTACAAGACTGACTATAGCAATGCTCTTGCACCAGGCTAATGACTGTCTAATGGATGAAGATTTAGTCAACTGGTCACCACTGAAGAGCTTTGTGTAGTCCACTCATCCATTACAACCAATATTCAAGACTTACAATCAAGGATGAACACTTTGACCAATGTTATTTGTAACCTCATACTTCAAGTGGAAAGTCATCATGCTTGACTTGGAGTTCATTAGCATGTGAGTCCTCCCTCATTGTTTACATTCCTTTTAAAAGTGTCCTGACCTAGTTCCTTGTATACTACCTTGCATTATCATGTACAGGTACCAGTCTAACAAGGCAAGCTTTCTTGCTGTGAAACAATCAAACCTTAACAGGCTTAAGTTATTTGTAGAAGGATAGTGAAAGTGAGTCAAGGAATCTAGAGGTTTGGGAAAACTTCAGAGAGGACAAGACTGGGTCCCTCTGGGAGCTGGGAGGGTCCCTTATATACTATTCTACTATTTGTACAGGTGTATGGTAAATCTACAGATATGCTATGCTATGGGATAAGGGTTCTGGATGGGTTGAGGGTTTAGGAATTCAGGTTACATAGCCATGGAATGTATCTACATCATAGAGAGTCTGGCCAAGGCATGAGGGGAGGTAAACATGAGGAGAACATGTGTAGGGTAGGCATGAGGCAAACATGTGTGGAATGGAATGACATACATGAGTCTAGAGTGGTTTAAGGGTTTGTAGACTGGTCAAGCCATAGCCCAGCCTGGGCCAGTGTAGAATAGTCTGGTTCACATGGATGAAGTCAAATAGGGGCTAATTATGTGAACAAAGTATTAGGCTTATAACAAGCCTAAATGGCAAAGGAAAAATATGGGAAAATAGCTATAAAATAGAGTGATTAGGATAGTATTAGTGAGAGAGCACCAATGGTTAGAGTATGGTGGTGGTCAGCAAGGTGTCAGCAAGGATGTCAGCAAAGTGGTTAGCAAGATTTAGAGTGATTGTAACATGCTGCATATTCACAAGCTGAGAATGGTCACACTGTCCTCTTTCATGCTATCAATGATGCTTGCTGGAAGCAGGGTAATAGACTGACATGGACTTGAATGTTATCACACCATGACTACCAATTCCAGTTTGAGCTTGAATGTCAGCACAAGCACACCTTCAACAGGCTTTTTGACTACAATCACCGACTTCTCTAGTTAGGACTTAGAACTCACTCTACACACTCACTCCATCACTTAGGCCCCAGTTAGCATTCTTAGCAACATTCCCATTCAACCCACTGCATTCAAGTTCAATAGACACTCTCATTCAATATTACTAGTCCACCATCTCACACTTAGTACCTAGATCCCACTTCCAATGCCTAGCC
Source organism: Chiua aff. virens (assembly GCA_038094695.1). Lineage (NCBI taxonomy): Eukaryota > Fungi > Basidiomycota > Agaricomycetes > Boletales > Boletaceae > Chiua > Chiua aff. virens. The sequence continues at coordinate 7,459 of JBBPUM010000279.1, read as the reverse complement.
TAGTTCACCACTAGCATTGATCTGACCTGTAGTACTAGCTATATACAGTCATAATACTTGTACACAATACTGTAGCATACCAATAGTCCTCTAGGCCCATCTGAGCTTGTTGTTCCCCCATATGGTGGCTGATCTAATCTCCAATGTGTGTGTATTTGCTTCCTCAACCCAAGTCTGCCATTGTCATTATTGTTCATTTGTTCATTCATTCCTTCTTTCATCACCTTCCTTGTTCTCCTCCTTCTATGGTTGTCACAGAATAGTCAGAGAAGAGAAACATTGATTGAGTTACACTGATGCAACCGATGTACTGCTGCAGTGCAACCCAAAACTACACAGTGCTGTGCCTGAGGCTGTGCTCAGGGAGAATCCCAAGTCACATGCCCAGGCAAGCAAAGCATGGCCAATCACAGGATGTGGCCAATGAGATACCCTCACCACCACAGTACCACCTGTAAGTTTTTCCACATAAGTTTCTTCTAATCTCTTGTCTTACTAGTTATTTACCTATTTTTATTACACTATTACTAATCCACATTTCAACTCTTGTTGTTCTGGGACATAACTAGCTAACCTACTATAATCTATTAATTGACTAGGTTTTCTAGTGGTATCTCATTTCATGTACCTAAGCATTCTAGTCTAATATCTTTGAGCTATTCTCTGCAGTCTCTGACACTATCTCTAGCTGGTTCTCACACACCTAATCTACTGTATTTCTCTGAGCAGAAGGCTCTCACATATTGTTTGTTAATGTAGTAGCTTTGCATTAGCACATTGATTAGAAGAATCTACTCAATTCAGTCTGCAACTCCATTTACAAGAGACCAAGCTCTGCTTAGCCTTTACATTCTTCAACTCCTTCACTTTCCCTGTCTCTCCACTGTTCTTTCTAAGTATTATAATTTTTCAGATATGTTTAGCAAAAGTAAAGCCTCTATACTTGCTCTGTATCAAGAACATGATCTCAATCAAGTTAGAGAAAGGTATATTTCTTCCATTTGAAATCACTTACTCCCTTTCTTCCTCAAGCTTATTTCTTTCTAGAAGTTTCTCAATGAGTACTTTCTATGGACTTTATTTTTGCCCTTCTTTGTCCACTCATACCACTCCAGTTCATTCACAAGAAGTTCACTCTACCTTCAAGTTTGTGTCAACTTTAGATCAACAAAATCACAAAGAAAGACTGCTACTCACTTTCCCACATCTCTGATCTCCTTAATACTTCAAGCTATGTAAAGATCTACATCAAAATCAACCTCTAGCATGTCTATCACTTAGTTCACATTGTTGGGAGAAATGAAAGACCTCTTTCTACATATGCTATAGATTATACAAGCTGTCATGTCATTTGGCTTGACTAATGCCCCTATAGCTTTCCAACAGTTTGTTAACACTGTTTTTACTGATTTGTTAGATATTTGTGTCATAGTCTATTTGGACAACATCTTCATTTACTCCATAGACAAGGCTACATATACCAAGCATGTCTAACAGGTACTCTGATAACTCTACAAGCACAAACTTTATATAGAAAAATGTAAATGGTCTATAATTTCTACTGAGTATCTTGACTACTAGCTCTCTTCCTCCAGTCTCTCAATGTTTCTCAACAAGATTAAAGCTATCAAAACTGGCCCAAACTCCACAAGATTAAAGATATTCAATCTTCCCTCAGTTTTACAATTTTCTACTATTGCTTCATCTCTATCTAGTACTTCAATATTGTTATTTCTTTGACTTGCCCTACTCTCAAAGGTACTCCTTGGAAATTTGATGATAACTACTATATAGTCTTTCAGAAGCTCAGGAATATATTTACCTCTATTCTTATTCTTACTCATTAACTCTCTATCAATATGTCCCCTTATTCTTGAGACAGATGTCTTCAACTATACTATTGTTAGAATACTTTCACTCCACTGTGCTAAAATCCAGCTAGTTGTATTCTACTCTTGGACTTTTACCTCCTTCAAGCTCAACTACAATACATATGATAAGAACTCTAGTCTAGTCATTTATGAAGCTTTTCAAATCTGGAGACACCTTCAAGGCTCTGGTACTCTAATCAATGTCATTACTGATCACAAGAACCTTAAGTATTTTTCTACCCCCAAACTCTGACTTAGTGATAAGTCTACTGGTTGAAGTTTCTTAGCCAATTCAACATAATTGTTCATTATCACTTAGCATTGGAATGTCTATCTCAAAGAAGAGACACTACACTCATATCAATCTACTCAACTTGATTGTTAACAATAAGAATGTGGTGATAACCCACCTGCTAGTATGAGTCTCCTTGGGTGACCCTGATGATGATGACTGATTAGACCAGTACACATATTAGGTACTATGACTACAAGGGGCTGACATCAGAGTATGTATCTTTTTCTCTCTAGTATCTCTACAATGGTACTGATTGTGTGCTTCTACCATCACAGCAAAATGATTCATTAGTTTCCATATTACATGTAGTAGATAGCTTGAATGATAATACTACTACATCTCATGCATTCACTAAATGCAATGACTACTTTAAGCACAGTGGGAAAGATAAACAAGTCCAGTAAGATTAGTATCAAGACATGTGGCTCCTTGACTCTAGTGCATCTTCACACTTCTTATCTCACTTCAATGATTTTGCCAAATACCAGGAGTATAAAACTCTACAATACATACAAACTTCCAATGGTAGGGCACCTATTAAAGGTGTAGACATCATCATCATCAAGTTTAATGGCAAACCAGTGTGATTATCACCAGTGATTTACATGCCCTCATGCTCAATCAGCCTGATTTCAATGGGGACCCTACCAAAGAATTGGTCACTTTTCCTAAAGACCTCCTCTGGTCTGCTTGAGTTCTATTATAAGCAACATAGGCATACCATCCTGTTGTTCCACAATCATGGAATTGACACCATGATTGGATGAGAGCACCAGCAATACAGCCCAATGCTACAACCTGCTCTCCATGACTGTTGTTGATTATAATCTCACATTCTTTTAAGAATGTTATTAAACATGCCCCAAAAAATATTGAAGACTTTCCAAGCATTGTCACACCAAAAGATCTACCCATCTGCCAAGGATGTGAACTTGGCAAACAAGCCAACTGATCATACCCTCCTTTGAAAGTGCAATCTACCACCCCATTCAAGATAATTTACTCAGACCTTAAAATGTTTGAGATTGAATTGTACCACAAGTACAAGTATGCCATTGTGTTTTATGATAACTACACATCTCATTCTTGGATTATGTATCTGCCTTTAGAACAAGGCTAAGGCCCTTAAAGCCACTAAACAGTTCTTTGCCCATGTCAAGACACAATACAACCTGCCTATCAAGACATGGAGATCTGATTCAGGGAGAGAATTTTCAAATCCTTCACCAATTTTCTGTAACAACAGCACTTCTATACTCTACTCTGCTCCCTATGCACACCGGTAGAATAGTCAAGCTGAGTGACATATTTGCACATTGATGGACAAAGCAGTGCCAGTCCATGCAGTTGCATGCCTGCCTTCCTGACTCTTATTGGGAATTTAGCATACTGCATGCATGCCATATACAATTACATACTGTCTGCTTGCCTACTCTGAAAAACTCTACATGAGCTACTGTCTGAAAGTAAACCTTCTATCCAACACCTCCATGTAGTGTTTAAAAGTCTGGTCTGGTCTGGTTTTTTGACCCACTGACCATGCAACCGAACCAAAACCAGTCCTAGCAATGTCCAAAGGAGTCCTAGACCACAACTGGACCGATTAGGACTGGTCCTGATTGGTTTTTTAGCATTATACAATCAGTTGCAACCAGTTGCCTGAAAGACTGACCCCTAACCCCTGGGCAAGTGAGCATCATGCTTCCTATGAATGAGTCTAATTATTCTATGGACTCCTAGCTACAACTACTCCTATACACCATAAGGATCAGATCAGGGGATCAGTAGATATGAGCTATTTTACAATCAATGTTGATTTAGGGGGTATACTCACCTGAACTCACTTATAACAATTCACCATGTGAGTTTCATGCTTCCTGTTAGTGAGATCTATTATTTTATACACTCCTGGCTACATATGGTTCCTATGGTGGGAGACATGGGGACCCATTGCTGATGAGATATAAGCATTTCCGGGTCCCTTGTCATTTTTGGCTGATTTTGAGTGGTATACTGACCCAGATTCACTTATATCAATTCATCAAGTGACTTTCATGACTTCTATATATGAAATGAAGTGTTTCGCATACTCATGGCTACATCTATCTCTATAATGTGTGATTTAAAAATATCATTTGGGTGAGAAATGAGCATTTCCAGATTGCATGTCACTTTTTGATATTGGAATATTGATTTTAAGTGATATATGGGGCAAATAAATTCCAAAAAATATGGAAAAATCACCAGATATTCCCCTGAATGGTAGTATAAATAGGGGGTGGCTGTGCACTGGTTGCAACCAGTCTTTTACCAGTTGCATAACTTCTCCCAAAACCAGACAACTGCAACTGGACTGGTAAAGACTGGTTGTGCATCCAGTTGCTAGTTGCACTACTGGTCTGCAACTGGACTTCAAAACACTACCTCCATGTGTTTGGCTGCAGTGCCTATGTGTACCTACCCTCTGAAATTAGTGATTAAAAGTCCGGTCTGGTCTGGTTTTTTGGCCTTCTGACCAGGCAACTGGACCAGGACTGGTCCTAAGACTTTCCTGAAGGCCTTGGACTGCAACTGGACCGATTAGGACTGGTCCTAAACAGTCTTTTGATCAGTTGCAACCAGTTGCAGTGCGAACTGGTCTATAGCCCCTGCCCTTGTGGGAACCATGGTTCACACGACTACTAAACATCATTCTACATACTCTTAGCTACACATTACTCCCCTAGTTCATTAAAATCTAATCACAGGATCAATAGTTATAAGCATTTTCAGGTCAGATGTTGTTTAGCTCTCTTACCAGATATACTACACATGTTCACTAATTATTGCAAATGGTCTTACAAGGACATTCTTAAACTTCCTCCTGCTCAACAGGTGTTATGATATAAAGCCTATGAGGATGAACTACAAATTATAAAAGATCGCAAAGTATAAAAAATAGTTGATTGTTCACCCAATTGTAAAACCATTAAAAATTGATGGATATTTGATGTCAAAACTGATGGACAAAAGAAAGCCCATCTAGTTGCAAAAGGCTTCTTCCAAGTCAAAAAACTAGACTTTGACAAGATATTCAGCCCAGTAGTATGCTTTGAGATAGTACAATATATACTTGTCCTTGCTGCAATAAACAACTGGTACTTAACAGCACTCAATGTCTGATCAGCCTTCCTTTATGGAATACTGATAAGGAACTCTACATGGAGTTTCCTTGAGGGTTTTGCTGAGATATTGTCCTGGCTATTGTCTATATAGATGACTCCCCCTTGTGTGGTAGTGTTTTAAAGTCCAGTATGGTCTGGTTTTCCAAGCTCCAAATAAGGCAACCAGACTGAACTAGTTTTTTATTAACCCAGAAATTCCCAGGACTGTAACCAGACTGCTAAAAACTGGTTTTTATTTATTTTAGCTCCAAGAAAAGACTGGTTCAGACCAGTTGCAATGGGTCCTAAAATAGGGATGGAATAATAGCTTCCAATACACCTAATTTTTATATAATTTGGTTCACACAGTAAGAAGTTATGGCCATTTTATTGTCAGCTACCCCCAGATGAGATGTACCCATAGGAATTAATTTTTTGTGACTGATTACTATGGGAATCAGGCTTAGTCATAGTGAAACCAAATATAGTAAACACTCAGGGCTAGATTTGGATGCCTAGATCGCTCATAGACTGTGAAATGACTAAGATATAGGCATTTCTAGGTCATATGTTATAGATTAGATCTCTAGAATTATTACATGGTGTAAAAATTTCAAATAAAAATCCTAAAATTCTGGAAAATTTGTGCTGAATACAAAAGAATTAGGGAGTTCAGGGGGTACTATCTGTTGCATGCAACTGGTCTTTTTGTGGTTTTTTGATTTTTGAGAAATGTAAAAGACTAGGACCACTTTATTTCTAAAGCTACAAAGACTGGTCCACTCAGGACTGGCCCTAATCAGTTTGGTTCAGTTTGGTTTGGTTGCAGGTTTTAAGCAGTCCTAGGGCCAGACCTTTAACTACTATTCTATAGACCTAACAAACAACTAGTAGACAAGCTAAAGGCTGCATTTATGGAGAAATAGGAATGCTGTGACCATGGGGAATCAACTGAATTCCTCAGGATGAGAATATGTCAAGAGTCTAAAACCATCCAGATAGTGTTACAATTACAACAAACCCTATCTGAAGTGACTAGCTAGTCACTACTAGATGTGACTAATAAGGAGTGACTGACATACTCACTATAGTGACTGACAACTACAATCACTAACAACACAACCATATGCCATTAACCATTGGTACTCTCTCAATAATACTATCCTAATCACTTTATTTTACAGCTATTTTTTCATATTTTTACATTGCCATTTAGGCTTGTTATAAGCCTAATACTTTGTTCATATAGTTAGCCCCTATTTGACTTCATCCATGCAAACCAGACTATTCTACACTGGCCCAGGCCTGGCTATGGTCCAGACCCATTAACCCTTGACCAGTCTAGACTATACAAACCCTCAAACCACTCTAGACTCACAGTATGTCATTTCATTCCACATATATTTACCTTATGTCTACCCTATACATGTTCTCCTTATGTTTACCTTCCCTCATGCCTTGGCCAGACTCTCTATGATGCAGATACATTCTATGGCTATGCAGCCTGGATTCCTAAACTCTTAGCCCATCTAGAACCCTTGTCCTATAGTATAGCATATCTGTAGATTTACCATATACTTGTACAAACAGTAGAATAGTATATAAGGGACCCTCCCAGCTCCCAGAAGGACCTAGTCTTGTCGTTTCTGGAGTTTTCCCAAACCTCTCCTTCTACAACTTAAGCTTATAAAGGTTTGGTTGTCTCAGATAGACCAAGTCAATTACCTCAACAGGATACTTAAGTGCTTTGATATGACTAATGCAAAGCCAGCTTGTGCACCCCTACCACAGGGATATTACCCAGTAAAGAATGATGCCCCAATTGACCCTGTCTTACAGACACACTTCCAGACAGTTATTGGCTTGTTATTATATATTATGATCGGAACTTACTCTAATAACTCAGCACTTCAGGTGACCCCTTTTTGGGGTCTCTTAGACACATCTTTTACTACCAAAAGATGTGTCTAATAGACCCATTTTCTGTGTGATGACACAAACATTTTTTGATGTCCCAGGGGGATGTAATAGAATGTAATATAGACTTATTTGGCAAGTATCTGCTCTCGGCAGGAACAACTTTGTGTCACACAAAAAACTATTGTGTGACACAAAATTTTATGGTGTATAATGATATTAAATATGAACAA
>JBBPUM010000278.1:0-20696 GCA_038094695.1 Chiua aff. virens | reverse complement strand
AGTGTTCAATACACTAACTTCTCATCAACAGGTACATAGACTCGAACATTTACACTCGCGCGACTACATCCACTGTGACGTTAAACCGCAAAACGTCTTGACCAAAGATGATACATCGAATTACACCATCTTTCTCATCGACTTCAGTATCGCGTTCCAATATCGCAACTCCGCCACTCGAGCACATGTTCCATATCGTCAGGGCTGCCGTTTTATCGGTACTCCCTTGTTCGCTTTGATTAACCATCACCTAGGAATTCAATCAAGCCACCATGACGACCTGGAATCGCTCGCATACACACTAATATATCTGCTACGAGGATCGCTCCCGTGGTTCAGCAGCCTGAGTATTCACCCTGCCCTCTCCAATGATGCGATTCTGAAGTTGAAACAGGACACCACAGTGAATGAACTGTGTAATGGCCTCCCTCACGAGTTCGCTGCATTCCTCCAGTATTCACGCTCTCTTATCTATACGGCAAAACCTGATTATGACTACCTTCGTTCACTACTTCACCCTACACTCCGCGCATCAGCCACAAGCTGCGACCGTGACGTGCCTGATTCCAGCAGAGTTGCTGAAGATAAGCTGCCACCCCCGCCGCCTCGCAATGGATGTAAGAATATCCATGACTCTACAGTATACCTGATGGCTGCACCGGTCTCAGTGGGACCAACTCGCCATCAAAAAACAGCCATTAACCACGATGACGGCGGTGTAGAAGTGAAAAGGTAAGTAATATCATTGTTTTTATCAGGTTCTCTGACTGGTGCATGTGTGCTTAGGAGGAGAATGCGACAATCGGCCCGGCAGCAAGATCTTGTCACTCCTCGTCGCAGTAGCAGGCTGGCTCGTGCTCGTTGAATGATGTACATGCCATTGTTGTCTGAAATATGGTGTATGTAGGAAGTCTACTAGGACATTACAATCATGTAGTGTATTTTTTACTTATGGTACTTCTGATTTTGCCTCCATTTGATCCTAGCGTTCTTGGCTAGTCAGCTAATAGCTGTAGCCGGCGACTCGGTAAGCTATGGCCTGACTTTTATGGCCACGTGCTCGGCTATGACTAAGCGCCGGCTAAAAGCCGTAGTTGCAGCAACACTACATGGCCCGTTTCTCCTCCCACGTGGTCTGCAGCTCTTCGAATGCTGGGATTGCACGCCAAAGGATGGGGTGACTTGTACTCGAGAACAAGTGCTGGATGTTGTTGGCATCGGACACGATAGACCACACGTCATTGACACGTTCCCAGTCGGACGCCTTGATAGTGAACGCTGTCCAAGGGATTTTCTTGACGGGTTGGTGAGGGCGCCTGATGGTGGTGATCGGGCCAAAGAGCTCGTCCACAGAGCGAATGAATAAATTGATAGCCTAGTGTACAGTGTCACTGGCAGAATCAACACCGCAATGTACGAGATCCTCACTTACTGTTCGTAGGTTGTAAGACCGAGAAAGCATCCCGTCGGCCGTTCCCCAGCATATGTTGCTGTGGAGTGGGATCTTGAGGGGGACCTCAACTCCACATTCGAGCTGGACACGCTCGAAGTACGCAAGACGTTGGGGAGAGGCTTGAATCTTGATGGCGAGAGTTCGGATGGTCGCGACGACATCGAGAGAGCCGCTGTTGAGGACCTTGTTTTCTTCCAAGGTCGGGTCGAACTCCCAAATGGCTGTGGTCGTCTCCATGTGGGCTATTCTGGTAATGGCGCCCATGAATGCGGTAACCACGAGGTTGATGACATGTGCAAGGCATGGGAGGCGGTGTTGATCCGGGTTGAAGGAATAGATTTGACGGGAATGGAGGGACGATTCGAGGTATTTGCAGGTGGAGTCGTTGTTACTCGTATTGTCGGCAGTGACACAGAAAAGCTAGTGTTGCCGTTAGTGTACCAGTAAAACAGCACAAAAAAGATACTACTCACCTTGCAACCTTTGCTATTGACGATACCGACCCGTTTGCACAATCCGAGGAAGTATCGCCCGAGATTTTCCCCAGTGTGCACACCGACAATGCCCTTGAACGCAATGACCTCACTACATAGCCTCCATTCCCCGGGGTTCGCCGTGCTCTCGATCCATTGGGCAGTGACACCCATGAATGAAGCTTTTGTCTGATCCACGGACCAGAGGTCGGTCGTGGTCGAGACATGGCCAGTAGTCAATGCCTGAAAAGGAATAAACTAAAATCTCAGAGGCTGAACAATAGTTACAAAATATGCACCTGAATCCGTATCTTGAGAGCCTCGACGTAGTCGACGAAGCAATTCCGAACGTAGGTCGATATGTCGTGTGCGGATGGAAGGTCGATAGTTTTCGTGCTAGGTCGCATAGCAACTAGGCAGTTGCAAAACACGGCTTTACTTGCCACCGCTATGCTCTAGTAATTACCAAATTAGCTATAGTCTAGACTTTAGACTAGAACCCAACTTACTTGGTCATCGCACACAACAAATTCCGTGACAGCTTTCAGTACGCCTTCTCGCGTGAAAGCGTTCGGTTTCTTTAACTCAACCACTCCCTTCAGAGTCTGCTGACTTTGCCTCTCTGCTCTCGTCTTGAAGACGTCGCGTGGCATCGCGTGGTGGTTCTCCTGCAAGCTCAGCGCTGCGCAACATTCCTGGTACAAGGTATAGTGTCTGCGGATATGTTGACAACAAGACGAGTTAGAACCAACATGGAACGCTTTGCGTTTTCCATGTTTCTTGATGAATTTCTCGTCGTCTCTGGGGCCGTTTGGTGAGTACTAATACTTCCCGACCATAGCACACAAACTTACTTGCAAACGTTACACCACCGCCCCTTCAAGACTTTGGCCTTTCCATCCGCGTGGCAAAACTTCACCTCAGGCTTGCAGATGTCTGAGAAGATGGTAAGCAGGTCCTGTGCATGTTCCTTTTTCACTGGCAGTGCTGATGCTCTTTCATTTTCTGCATCACTTTCCAATTCCTTTGAGCGTCGACTTTAGCGTTTTATCACACAAGGATTGAAGTCATGGCCTCACTGAATCCCGTGTACCACCAGTCGCCACCGTTTCATTGGCGATACTCGAAGCCCTCAACCCAGCCCTTGACCTCACCTCAACAACTTCATCATCAAATTCTGGGATCTCGACTTCGTCCACTGCAGAAGAACCAGCGGATCATGTGCCTCCACACTGACCAGAACTCCTCCGCTTCGTCTTGCGACGATGCTTTGACTTGGGTGAGTCCATACTTGTTCTTTCACTTTCGTCTATTGACTCGTCTTCGGTCTGAGAAGCTTCGTCTGTTGAGACGTTTCGTCTGCACTTCCCCTTTGGCACGTTCTTGGAGGGTTTCGGTGGACGCGACTTTGCCACCTTCTGTGAGCGGGGTGAAGTCCGAGTCGCAGCAGCTTTCTCTGTCGGTCGTCGCTCACGCGCTGATACACGAGGTCGGTTTGACATGGCAGGAGCGGTGGGGTATTCATGAGTAGGATGAGAATGAGACACTCGAAAACTATATACATTAGCTACATGTGGTATACACGTTGTACATAGTAGCCTCTCTGACGTATTCCGAGCCTTCCAATGAGATCAATGAGACCGGTTGTACATAGTTGGACCGGTTTAGAAGGCAACGGGTTGCGACCGACTGCAACTGGTGTGTGCAACCGTCTGCAACCGGTTGCTATCAGTCCGGTTGCAGTTGCATGGATTCTCGACAGTTGAAAAGACTGGTCTCGGTCCGGTTGGTCCCAAAAAGGAAAAAAAACTGGACCGAACCGGACTTTAAAACACTAAATGCAACACTCACGGCAACCCAAGTACACCAAAGAAAAGCACGACCGCGAGCTAGAGAGCGCCCTTCAAGCCTGGCGGGAATCTAAAACGGTGGAGGAATACAGCTGGGCTGCTATGATTCGCCACGGTCCATCCCTCATTATGACCAATGCAGTTCTTGATGCTATTGTTGACTACGCTCATGAGAAGAAGATCAACTCCCCATTGGATCTCAAGTGAGAAACAGGGTGGATGAGAAGCGATCAATTTGGAGACAAAATTGTGGAACTTGTTCAAACCCATGCGCCGCTGCGTTCACCGCCCTTCATTTCTACTCCCCTTCGTCCCAGTAGCACTGCTCTCAACAACACTCAAGGTGACCAAGTCTCTTCCCCTTCAACGGTTTCCAAGTGGCGCAATAAGTGCAGCATGTGTGGGCAGGAGGGCCACAATGGTATGTACTTCATCCCTAGCTCTATGTGATGATAAATTCACACCGCATAAGCTAGGAACAAGACTTGCCCGATGCAAGCATCTCATACTGTGGCCATAAACAAGGAAAATGTACGTCAGGCATAACTATCTGCCTATGTTATGATGATTGATCGCTAACTGCTTGGACTGTATAGAAACCACTAGAGTAGCTCAACTAATACGTCTTGCAATTCAGCTTTATCCTTCTCTAATACCTCTCCACTTGTGTTTGCTTCGCCCCGCATCATTTTTTCCATCATTGCTAATCCCTTATCGCTAAGATCATCAATAATATGTTGGCTTTTTCTACCTCTCTGTACAATGTGAGGTGAACTTAATGCTAGGTTGTTTTGGAGTTTTCCGAAGGTTGCGGTCATATCTGGAGCCGTGTGGTTGGTATTGAGGTGGGTATGATTAATGTTGGTCTGTATGACTTTCTGCACATTCCGGTATACTTGGACTAGTGGAGACTCAAGGATTATCCGCTCCACCATACGATTTGGTCCCTTTCCCCCATTTTTCACCTGACATGTAATAATAACTTTATCAGGGCAGTTTCAAGGCAAGTGAGAACTCTCACATACCTTTGTAAACAGATTGTTCAGTTCAACACACCAGTCTACGGCCTGCCATTTCATTGACTGGCCAGTCAGGTTGATGAGAAGATGGTAATGAATGGCTTGACTATAAGCCGTTCAGGGCAAGTGGGTCGGAATGATGAGTGAAAATGCATACCTTAGATGCGGTGGATAGACAAAGTGAACATTCAACAAGAAGTTCTGCATGTGAAAAGCATATTTGTGTTTCCCAAGGGCTTTTAGGATCGGAATCCAATCAACAATGCAGGTCTTGACGCGTCTGATATCTCCGCAATTCATCGCATACGACAATTCTTCATAGAGTAAGAAATACTTGTTCAAGAGCAACGCATTTTCAAATTGAATGTCACGCAACTCCTTGGGAGTCCTGTGCATATGTTGCATCTGGTGGGTAGCGATGAATTGTTCTGCAATCTCGCCTGCCATTGATACTAGGTCTTCTATTTTCGGCTTTGTGGATGCAAAGTCATCAAGATTTGTGATTCCTTGCCTTTTTCCTTGAACATATACCAGCCAGCAGTTAAGACGCCAACATATGCCCACATGGCTGATGAGCTCATCCATTCAACGAAAACCAGGTTTTGCAGTGAAGGTAAATGTCTCCTTTGGACGGAGTGTTGCTATGTCATTCATCAGAGAGGTTTTGTCCTCGTGAGCTGCTGATGGGTGGATGAAACATTGCCATAATGCATCTGCACATGCCATCTTCAGGTGGAAAAGCCCAGGTATAAATACAACGTGCTGAAACCGATGCCATGGCATTGACTCGATGGAGCGGCGCAGTTGAGCAGCAATGAGGCGCTCCCTGGTTCCAAGGTCTCCATGGATGAGAATTATGTATTCCGATATGTCTACCAAGTCTTCATCAATCTCAGTTGTCTCTCCATCTGACTTCTGAGCAGACTCGTGAACCCCCCCCTGTTTAAGAAGCTTGATAACCGCACGAATATTTCTGCTAACGGTCAAATTATTGATGTCCATTGCCCGTGCTGCAGAGATTGGTGTTTTAACTAGTGGTATAGGGTCTATTGGCTCTGGCAGCATGATCAGAGTCTTGAATTTGCGAAAATACTTGGGCCCATAGGTACAGAGATCATGCAAAAACATCCATGCATTAAACTGCAGGACCCATGGTTGTTTTGCATTTGTCGGATCCTTTGTTTCGTGTAAGTTGACAAGATCCCACCAGGTATGTGAATCTTGTGCTGTGGCATCGGGATTCAATGTGGACTTCTTCCACAGCTCATCCGAGCACTGTAAATCCTCAGGCGTGACACCATGGACGAGTGGGAAACCCAGATGTAAGGTGCTTGAGCGACTCGTTTGACTTCTCTACAGTTGGTACTTGGCTTTTTAGGTCAACATCAAAGTTATCGTATGCATATGATGTGATGAGGGAATGCCCAAGGCCCTGCAAGGTATGTTCTGATTGCAAAGACAGCGATCGCATGGCCAGATTTATGGCATCTGTGGAGATCGAGATACCAAGATGTGCGAGTGTATCAATGACGTTATATGGTGTGTGCACTGATTGTAGAAAGAATCCAATAATACTTTGGAGTGCGTTTGCTTTTTGATTGATGCCTTGTATCAGTATACTGCATATAACAGTTTTCTTCTACTATATATCAGTTGTGCGTGCAGGTGTATTACACAGATTGTCACTAACCATCGCTCTCATTGCAGATTGTCATCTTTGGCATCTCTCTTTGACTGGCAATGGTCCATCACCGTTACCGGCTTGCCCATTGGTAAGGCAATTGATGAACCCTTCAAGATCAAGTTCATCTATCTCGTTCCAAAAATTATTGGCAGATGGTAGGTCCTCATTGTCAAGATGATTGATATCATCTGTGCTTCCTGACTTCTCCTGTCCTCTGAGTTGTTGCTGATGCTTCTCCTGCAACAGCAGATCAAACATGTTCCACAGCTTCAGGGCACAGGTCTCCATGGTTTGTGCCATCTCCTTGACATGAAATCCCTCTAGCTGCTCAACAGTCACACTGGCAGCTCCAAAATGAAAGCCTCCGTCTTCAGATGCAAGGCTTTGAATCTCTTGAGTGTAAGTCACTTCGACCACATTGAAGCATTGCTGTATTATTTTTCCATGAATTGCAGGATGTTGGATGAGCACTTTGAAAATCGTCTCGGCATTCACAACAAGATCATTGACCATTAAGCTTTCGTATGCCTGGTCAGTGAGTAATGCCACAATGAAACTTGTAGCACTAATCTGACTGTCTTCTAGGGCACCAATGACAGAATATAGTGAAGGCATGGTGGACTTTAGTTCGTATTCAATCTTGTACCTATGTACAGTGACTACATAGCACACAACGTGTTGTCCTCATGTTTGCACATTCTGACCTTAGGGATTAAAAAATTGTAAACCCTAAATTCAGTCTGTCTAACTCATTATTTTTCCATGTCCGACTGATTACAAAGTCAGGCACAGCTGTGGCCACCAATGTTTACCAATGTTTTCTTGCAGCCATCGTGGTAAGTGCAAGGACTATTAAAGTTAAGGAGTTTGAAATATTTGGCAAGTCATGTGATACACTAATGTAATGCACTAGGATAAAGCCTTGCACTTACCCTGATGGCTGTGTAGGAGCCTGCTATGACTCATATCCAGTCATGCTCCTTATCTAAACCCTAACACATGCTAGACACATATTGTCCTCACCTTAACCTCATGTTATCTTTATGGTAATATCATGCTTGATGGATGACATAATATATGTTCACTTATCATCCAATCACTGGCTGATACCTTATCTATGATTCATCCTAACTCATAATGATTCCTTATCTATTTCTAAAACCTTATCATCTCCTCAAAGATCCTATTTGTTCTCTCATCTTATCTATTATCATCACTACTCCATGTTACAACCATATCAAATACCATGGTTAATCAGTAGAAGTGATTGTCTAGGTATGACTCAGCAGTGTGACTTATTGATGACTATTGTTATAATTGACAACTCCAGTCACACACCACTTGTAACCATTGATGCCTCCAAATAATACCATCCTAATCACTCCATTTTATAGTTATTTTTCCATATTTTTCCATTGCCATTTGAGCTTGCAATAAGCCTAATACTTTGTTTATATAATTAGCCTCTATTTGACTTTATCTATGTGAACCAGACTATTTTACACTAGCTGGCCATGGTTTAGACCCATTAATCCTTGACCAGTCTGGACTATACAAACTCTCAACCACTCTAGACTCATAGTATGTCATTCTATTCTACATATGTTTGCCTCATGTCTATCCTACACATGTTCTCCTCATAATAACCTCTCCCTGTGCCATAGCCAGACCCTCTATGATGCAGATACATTCTATAGCTATGTAGTCCAGATCCTTAAACTCTCAGCCCATCTAGAACTCTTGTCTCATAGCATAGCATATCTTTAGATTTATCATATACTTGTACTATTGTACAATCAGCAGAATAGTATATAAGGGACCCTCCCAGCTCCCAGAAAGACCCAGTCTTGTTCTCTCTAGAGTTTTCCCAAACCTCTAGACTTCACTTGACTCATTTTAACTGTCCTTCTATAGATAACTTGATCCATAAAGGTTTGGTTATTTCACTCTGTACTAGTTCACACAGCTATACTCTCATATATTATCCTCATTCCTTCTTATCTTCCAATCATCACTTCATCCCTTATCTTGTTCAACTCCTTCTCTTATTCTCACTCAATAGCATTATTCCCCTCATATAGTATATTTGACTACCTCATATACATATATGGTATCCTCATTGTCTCTCAACTCCTTATGACCTGTCTAAGTTGTCTTCTTATCTATAGCATAGCCTTTGTACCAAATAGATACAAGCATGTATAGTAGTTTATAAGCTCATGAATGCAACACCAGAAGGCTAGTCTAGTCTTCTTGGTCATTCCCTTAGAATACTCCCTTTGATCATATTGACCATCTTCTTGGAAAACCTTGCTATACACACTCTGGTATGACTCCCTGAAGCTATTAAATTGCTTCTTATACTATTCTCTCTTCATGATCATCTTCAGCTTCCCAATACTTAACAGTATTCTTCAATTGCTTCAACTCAGATATGCTCAGGTCACTTCCTAATGTGTCTATCCTCACTCATTTGATCTGCACAGTCCCAACTTGAATGTGCATGCCATCATCTAGCCCTCACCTAGTACAACTTGAACAATGGTGATAATAGAATAACTATTCATATTCATCATCTTGAAAGAGATCACCCTCTAGATTGGCTCCTAATGCTGCAAGCAGGCTCACAATGTTATTTGTTTTGGTGGCTAACAAATAACCCTATATTAAATATTCCACAAGCTTGTAACACTAAGAATACAATGAGTACAGTATTACAGCCACCCAATTACATAATCATCAGCACATTTCTTTCCATATATAGTTACCTAGTACTTCAGCTGGTTTCCCAACCATTGAGTATTTATCATTTAATACAAAGAATCCTCTGTACCAATAATCCCATGTTACCCTATCTATTCTCCTGGAGAATAACTGCTGCCTTGACCACTGTGGTTGTTGTCAAGATATTGTTCTGTCTCCCAACAACTTCCTTGATCAATCCCAAACAGGTTGTGCAAAGAACCCTGCCCCTAGCTGCAGTTCCTAAACCTATTTGATGATCCACCACCATTGTGTCTCTGTCATATATCTGTCCAGTGCAAGCAAGGATGACTTTGAGATCAGCTGAGAAGGCACCTCCAATTGAATCTCTGAGTCTCTCTGCAGCTAAAAGAATGAATGAAATGTCCTGCCAAAATTTGGTCGAGATCTTGGACTGAGTATCAGAAGCAGAGGCAGCACAACCAGCCATGACAATGACATCAGAGAGATCTTCCATGATATGGGATACAAGGATATTTGAGTTCTTGATAGAGGTGGGGATATTGGCATCTGTCAGAGAGTGCCAACTGGCAGAAAATGTTTGAGGTTCTGCCAGTCAGGACCAGTTAATCTGAGAGCAGCTTCCAGAAGTTGATGGCATACCATGACTTGAATTGCACACTTGATTGTACATATTCCCTATTAGCATATTCGTCTGTTTGTCCCTTGCCCACGAAGAAATGGCTGAGTACAGGTGAGATGTGAGGCACACACGCAGTGCGACAGGGAGGTACCAAGGGAGGCTGTGAGGTGACATCATAAGTAAGCGATTCATGAAAGACTGAGGGAAAGTGTTAGAGATACGCTGTGCAGCGGATGCTTGTTCTTTAGTGTCAGGGAGGGTGATATAGCGCATGAAATAGCTAGATGCTGTCATTGAAGTTCGGTGAATGGCAGAATTGAGTTCCCTAAGAGTGCGCACGGCTGCCTTTTCGACGGACATCCCTGAATCAGTTATGTATTGATGAATGCCAGGAGGGAAATCCGGTTTGCAGTGTGCGACGGCGGAGGTAATGTCTGTAGTCTGGGTGTTGTACTGCTCATAGATACCTTCCAATCGCGCCTCAGACGCCTTGCGCTCATTACGTGCCCAGACGAGTTCGCGAGAAACATCGGGGAGCTGGTCAAGTTGTCTGCGTAAAGTGGCTAGTTCATCCACTTTGATAGCAACCGAACGCCTTCTGCGATCCAGTTCAATCTTGAGAGCGGCAACTTGAGTTTGACGAAGCTTGTGCGACTGTGTCTTGTAGCGGTGCTGGAGGTCTGTCAGGTCGGCATAGAGGTTCTGGGCTGTCTTTTGGGTTTTGATGAGGGTAGTCGTGACACCATACGGGGCGACACACTTACATTGTCGCAGTATGAAGCAGGAAGGATGTCGCGAAGATTCCGTACGATGATAGCCTTGTCTGCGCTCGTCGCGATGTCATGATTCGTCGATATTGCCATGAGATAACAATTATCAGTATGCGGTGTGGGGTATCTGGTCTCTGGGTGCATTATTTTATAGTTTGTATCCCAGACTGACACAAGTTGGAATGGATTCTCCGCAATGGGCGATCTGATCTGTTTGTGCGTCACTGCGTCCCAGAATGACACGACCCCGAATGGACCAGCAGAAGCTACAATGTATGCACTGTCGCTTGCCAAGGCGATGCGGAAGCGCGATGGGTAACCGTCATTACGGATGCGCCATTTTGAGAGTGTGTTTCCAGCCGATACATCGAGGTGGTGAACGTATCCATCCTCGGATGCAACAAAGAGGCACTTGTTGTCATGATGCCACACAACGGATTGATTATAAGCGGAACGTAACCTGGAGCTAACTTGAATCTTGAATGTAGCAAGTCGGCTGCCGGTGTCGCATTCAAAGATCCGCACACATGACGTGGCGGTTGCCAACTGCAGCCCGTTTGGCGAAATTTTGGCCATGCTGACTGGCCCGCTGTGTTTCAGTTTTAGTACCGGCAGGCGCCTGGCTTTCGGAGGCAGCGACCAGATGCGCGCCATCTCGTCACCTGATCCCGTCACGATTTTTGTCCCGTCCAGCGATATGTCCACTGCATACACTCCCCCTTCGTGTCCATCCAGGTCGATCTTGATTTCTCCGCTCTCTGCATCAAACACCCGAGCAATGCCATTCATCGCCCCGCTGGTAATCCACTTCCCATCCTGGGACACCGCAATGCCATTGATCCGACCCCCCGCGTCCATTGGCTTCATCACTTCCTTCCCATCATCTGCTCCCCAACATCGAATCATCCCTTCGTCTCCGCCAGCTAGCACACGTGTCCCATCTGCAGAAAAAACCATTGACCGTATGTAATGTTGGTTATTGATTTGGACCACCTTCACCATCGAAGCCCTGTTGATAGTCATCAACGGTTAGTACCCCGGCTTTAGTCCCATCGTCTTGGCTATTTTGCTTTGGCTGCTCTTACTTTTGCTTATTCTTTCCAGACCCGGCGGCCCCGCGGCCATCCTCATTCGGCCCTTGCTTTTTATCAGTGCATTCTGAAGTCTGTAAGTACCTTTCCGTTTACTCACCTCCCAACGCCAGTGCTCGACGAAACCTGGAAAGCATAACTGATGAATGCACAGGAACAAGCGTTACAGCAACAGCCTCAAGGTACACGTGTACCTTCCTCCCGCAATTCCGGTATTTCTTTTACAACCCGTCGCTGCTTGCCGCCTGGTCATGTGAACAGAAGTCACAGCCACTGACCGTCAACGCCGCGAGCCGGTATTAGGCTAGCCGAAAAGTTACCCAGGGATCGGTGTCGGAAGGCGGAAAATCCTACCGAAAGGGTAGCAATGGTTGGAAGGACACTGTTACCGCTAAAGTACGTATGTACCTCAAATTTGAGTATAGTACAACATGAGTAATACAAACAAGTTATTCATAGCGACTATATGAGCTACAACATAGAATCACCAGATGGCTGGCAATGCAGAAGATGGATGTCTATGGGAAGTACAATGGGTCCTGTACTGGAGTGGTGCACTACAGTAGCTGTAAGTCTGGAATGTACTTCAAGTTGTTGTTGGAGGTGCAGTGTGGAATCCTAGTGGGCTTGTGAGGTCTAAATTTTTTAGCTGTGGGGGCGGTGCCAAAGGCACCTTTTGATACCATCTGAGTCGGTGTCCATGATGGCAATGATGGTGGTGTACTTGAGGCAGGTGATCCTGTAATTCGAATGGGGTGGAAAGTGACAGAGCCTACTAAATGGTAGGGAAGGAGTCGAATCGGGGTGGAGTCACGTAGATCACAGAAGGGTTGGGAGATGGTAGGAAAACTGGCCTGGGCAGTGACTCAGATGGATAGCACTAGCAGTATGATGGTGAGGCACTGGGACTTGATGCCGCGATCGCAGGTGCGAGTTCACTCAAAGACACTAAAAGTAGTGATTCTGGTGTCAAAAGTTCGGGAATTAAAGCTGGCGACGAAAGCACATCAGTAGTTTACAGTGAGTGATCGGTGGCTTACAGGAGGTTACCTGGTAGTAAGCAAGCTTGACACCAATATGAAAAGAAAAGGCCAGAACAACAAGCTGACCGTTGAACCAGTGACAGTGTCAATGCTGAGTGGATGATTGGGCCTTCAATTCTGGTTGACAATATTTCTTTGTAATGTTTACATCAGCTCCGTTTTTGAATCAAGAGTGGACAATTGATACCACATTTCTGCTCTGAACAGATGTTACCTTCAGAGTAGTTGAGATCGAGTGAGCGGGGAGTCACCATGCTACCAGTACTAGTCCTCTGTACACGCACGCATATCGACACCATTCTTAATCAAGAGGTGGATGATCGACAATAGGCGATCGCAAGCGGAAGGGCGTTGATACAGGTCCCCCAGGCCATGACTCAGAGCGAATGAGGTGGAAAGGAAAGGCCCAGAGAAAGAAGGTATTTTATGATGGTGGGGTACCATAGGCGCAGAGCGACGCAAATTGTTTCTTCCAAAAACCTGCCTGCATGATATTCAACCAAGAATCCTGCGATTACCAAAGTATTGTTTTCACCGCAGAACCTAATCGGCGTGAAATCCAGCAACGAACCAGGTCGGAAGGGTGGTTACCAATATGCCAGTGCACAGAATCTGTGCCAACCTGGATCAACCTCCACGCAGTACAGAGGTCTTGCTCGGAGAGACTAACCCTGGAATAGACATGAGACAACTGCACAATCTTCAGGACTAGACCACTAACACTTACATCATTGACAGCCTCCACAAAGTCGTCATTGTTCAACAGCATCGGGAAGGAGGTGAAGTAAATTCTATCGCACAGGATTTTTCTAAAAATGTTGGTAGGAACACTGGCAGGGCTTCCTCCAGCGAGGTAAAGCGCGACCATAGTTACATGACGACAGTCCATGGTAACCTCGATCATGATGGGCAGAACTGTAACTTAGCACAAGCTACTCATTCCCAGCCTTTGCGGGACACGTTGGCACCTCGGGATAGCAGAGTGCGAACATGTGCTTCTCGATTGAAATACGCCACATATATCAATGGATTCGTGCCTTTCTTGTGTTTCAGCACGGGATGAAGGAGATAGGAACGAAGGACTGAATCTGGAGCAAAGAAAACGAGAATATAGATCGTAAAATCATGCTTGGAAAGGGGCCAGTCCGAAGTAGTGAAGAACATTGACACTTTATCAGAAAGGCATATGTTATCCCACATGTATCAACAAAAATTGCGACACAAGGTACTGGAAGTAGCCGAGTGCGTCATCTATAACATAGTGGCTACAGTATATGGATCACGCAACCAAGGCGCTTATTGTAGTCGTTACTGCGGAAGGCGCCGACAAGAGTGCTATCGGAGCTCCTCGCCTCTTGAAGGGGCTTGAGGTAAATAGAGATATAGCACATGCACGATCGCACGAGTTGTAGGTGTGCTAGCTCCCAATTGATATGGTACTTACATAAAGTACTTTGAGAGTTGAGCACGGGTGACTTCGCCGATAAGGTAACATAAATAAGGGGACTGTATCACTACCACCATGGATTGTCGTAACTCACCCTCACGCTGAAATACAAAAGAATGATAACCTCCATCTTCTCGGAATAGGTCACGAGACTCCCACACGCGTCTAACAAGGTCACCTTGTACATCGGTCCTATGCTGCAACGCATTACTTGATCTTCGAGGTCTATCGAGAGGCCTCCATGAGCTCATGTATCTTCAATGGTCGCAGTGCCGCGACAAACCAGACCAAAGCAGGTAGAGTAAGCAGGCCTTCCCGACTCCTGACGTCAATCGCGTGCAGAGTCCTTTCGTACGTTTCATCTAGCCCCTTTTGGATACTCGTGAGAGCTTCGTGGACTTCCTTCATTGTTGCACATCGATTGAGTGTATCTGTGGAACATTCCACCCGCCAGAACCTGCAATATGCAACTGATCAGCACGAGAACCTGATGAGATAGTTGCACGTACATTCACTCTGCTCTACGGCACAAAATGGTGCGGATATCTGCCTTAGTATCCGCATCAAGGACTCTTAATCTCTGGCGGGCAGCAAGTTCTCGGGCGGCATGCAGGGTGATATCGGCGGACAATTGTTCCACCATGTCATCCATCGAGATAGACGAAAAACCAGAGAGCCCGCTCTTGATCACCTGCAACGGACGACTGGTCACAAAAAGTCGTCCGCGGCCTTGGAGGGCGATAAGACTCTTCAGAAGGTCTGCGACATTTTTGCGTTCGTCAAGCGCATCTACGACGACAAGAGGCCGCTGGGCAAATGATCCTGCAGCCCTGTCAGCAACACCAGCAAGTTCTTTGACATTGTCCCGCGTGGCACCTCCCTAGTCTTTTATGTAGATGAGATCGTCAAGCAAGCCCCCAAGGTCATTGCACTTTCAGGGAGTTGACGCAAAGGCTGACAAAGCAGTGAACGAAGGACTTCCGAAGCATTCGTGGAACGTTCATTCCGAAAATGGCAGTAGAAATAGAAAAAAGTAAGAATACCTCCTTTCCATTGGAGCTTTTCTAAGGATTCGATCTGGAAGTCACTTCAGTGTCAACTGATTGAGCAATGCCCTCTACCCACGCAGGATTTCCCTGCACCAGCTGTGATCACGGCGACTCGGATATCTTGACGGATGACAGTAAACTTACGTTTGCCTCATAACTACAAGCACGAAATCTCGCTATTCGATCATGTTTTGTGCTGGGCTGTGTCAAAAAGCCATTCGCATGTATCTGGTTGACGAAGCAATGACATCACAAAACTTGCAGAATTATGGTAAGCTCCAATAAGGTTGACCGGGATACGGCCATTCAGACTACATAAACTCTAGCAGCATCATGCATTATCATTAAATGCTGAGAATAGACAATACCATGTTATATGATTGGTGTGGATGGTCATAATCAGTCTTGTTCTGATAATGCTTAGTCAGACTGTCCCACTGAATAACCTAAGTTGATAATAGTGTATTGCCAGTGACTGCAAAGTGATAATTTGATCTCACATCATATCTTAGAAAGTCTTCAAACAGATAACATCATGTCATAGGACATTGTAAACAACAATCAAAGGTAAAGCATTATCATCAGTATCATCAGAGTTGACCAAATCCCTCTTCAGCCCAGATGTGATCATCTAGTTCTTCCCCAATGTCAGCAATAATTTGATCAAGCTCATGTTCCTCATCCAACTCAACTTGAAGTTCTTGCTCACTGCCCTCAATATCCTCATTTCCAAATACATTAATGTTGTCCTTGGAGTCAACATACCCTAAGTCATTGCCATCTAGGCTCTGGAGTCAGTATCCAATGATTTGCACACCCTTCTGGTCCCTCACCTTTGTCTTTGCTAGGTTTTCCTACTTTGTTTTCAATCCTGGCAGGCCCTTCCAACTCTTCCCTTGCTGCTCTCATTTCTACATCCAAATCGTACTCCTGAGCAACCTGACCTTCCTGTTGCAATTGTTCATTCCAATCCTGGGTACTTTGTGTCTGACACCACCACCACAAAACCACATAAACATATCCCTATCAACAAACCTGAGGGCAGATCCAGTGGGTCAACATGATGACTGTACTATTCTGAGTCTTTAGTATGTCCATATGCAAATGCTGGAATGAGGTGAACCCCACACATTACAGAATCTGGGTCAATGAAACTGAAAGCTTCTTCAACCCTGGCAACATCTGTCTCAAAGAACTGGAGTCAGTACAAGTGCTTTAAATCCCATCCTGCATCAAAGTTTGAATCTTGCTGGAACCAGCACACAAATAGAATGTCCATCTGCTCTGGGACTGAAAATTGTGAGAATGGGTCCACTCAGTGTTCAACCAACATGTGGAAGATAAGGACAACATAAGCATACCAATAGGGGTGGATCCACTCGTCTTCTTGTGAGAGCAACATTATATCAGCATGCATGAGTGGATTGATGGTATCTTGCTTGCACTGTAGATCATAGGTTGTGTAGTTGACATGCAAGAGAGAATGTTTGAAGAATTCATTGTTATGCAAAACAATGCATCATTGGTCTTGGTCAGTAAAGTCAAATACTCATTGCCATTGTAGGCAAGGCCCTATATGCATGCCAGGAGATGATCTTTTAAATGTGGAATGAAGTTCTAGTAATGTTGTCTTCATTTTCAGTAATAGAAATGGATAGTGATGCTAATGATGGATCTACTCTAGCAGCAGGATCATTCCATTTCTCGCTCAACCAAGATGTGAGATTATGTGCAATATGAGTGCTAGATGCAATATGATAGTGGTCTTCAGATGAAGATCAAGCACACCAAGCCTGAGGTGTACTTAAGCTTGCTGTGTTTACAACAGAAGTTTCTTGTGCTGCGACCATCTTCCTAACAAAATGTTCCATGGCCTCTTGATTGGCTATACTTGCTACCATAATATTTTTCTTCTTTCCCAACTGTGGAAATCAATGCTTCAAGCACCTATGCTTGAGTTCACCCTTTGAATGTAAACAATCAGGATGTTCAGCTACACTGTGTGTTGAAGTTACTAGTACTCACCAATTGGGTGGAATAATTATCCATTGTCCCAAATTCTCGAATAGTGTTGGGGTAATCACCAAGGGTGTGATATTTGTATGTAGCAAAATTCAACTTCTTATACATGTACTTAGGACCCCCCATTAATGCCTTTCCAAGTCCCTTGGTATCTTTAGCCTTTGACAATACTGCTGCCTTATGCTGTCCTCATGCCACATGCTCTTGAGGTAACTCTGTAGTGTAGTAATATAAGCATGTGACATGCTGGAACCACTGAGTTGAGTGTCCAAGGAAGACTGTTGCAACATCAAAAAAAGTTGGTGTATCATCTGTATGCATATGTAGTTTAGCATACTATGCATGCCAAGAGACTAGGTTGAACAGAAGGTCCAGAATAACCTCATTGTGTGGAGAGGGTAACACTTCTTCAAAAGCTGGAACCACACACTGAAAACACATCAAACTCATCACAAATTCATATTCAAGTTGTAGCTTGTGGAAGTTCCACATCTGAATATTGGGACTTTGCAGTATCTGTGTTTCAACATATGTACTACTAGTAGTAAGCAGTGATCCCAAGCCAAGAACAAATCTTATGGCTTACCTCCAGTTCAGTTCATTATGGCTACACCACCAACAGCTTGGAGGATGTGTAGTAGATGCATGAAAATAGCCTTCCAGACATCAAGTTCAAATTCATGAAGGAGATCAATCACAAAAAGCAGGAAGAAATTGAAAGCCTGAGTACCAAGTCCATAGAGCCACTCAGAAAATGCATTCTGTGGATGACATTTCATTAGTTTGAATGAATTTTGAGTCCAATGAAAGGACTTACATGAATTAGAACAAGAGATTTCAATTCCATGTATTTCTTGACAGTTTTCCCATTGATCCTGTGCCCCTCCTGAAAGATCTTTTGGCATGCAGTTGTAATCTTCCAATGGTAGCACTCATTGCTACACCATACTAGTCTTGTTATATGAGCTGCCATGTCTTCTTCCATTCCCATCCAGTGGACTTCAGACTTCTCAGCAAGACATTGGGGGCAAAGACATTTTCCAAGGAATTTTATACTACAAACAAGGATGATCCTATTGATGGTTCCATTCAGTTACTTTCATGTTATGATGCTTTGGATTCACTTTTCAGGGTAATCACAAGCATAAATGTAAAAGTGAGGGAAAAAGTGCCATATGATAGCATCCACACAAAGTTCAATTAACAGACCATACTCATAAGCATGCTTGAAGTCATCACTGTCAAGAAGCATCTTCCAAACCAGATGCACAAGTTCTCACTTGCAGAGGGTGTATATTTCAGGGGTTGAGGCCTTCCCACCATGTATCTTTATGTACTTGTCTTGAAAGTTATTGGGTAGCTGTATCATCAATTAGTGATAAGATACATGCCAAATACAACCACTGGCAATTACCTTTGGGATGTAGTACACAAGGTGATGACATGCTGCTGAGGTCAGCCTTCCATGTATATATTTTGACCAATTACCAAAGGAGAGATAGGCCAAAGAGAAGCATCACCGAAGTTCGCGAGCTGTGTAGCATCTGACCATACCATGAGTGGTATAACAACATGTTCATACGTGTTGTTGACATCCTGAGGAAGGTCCTGTTTTGCTTTTCTGTGCAGTTTACTATCCTTCTCCAACTGGAAGTGGATCCATGGAATGCAACGCAATCCCTTCCAATCGGCATATTTGCTTGCAGCGGTGATAACCTGTTGGGAAACTGACGAGATTTCAAGAATTTTGCAAGAGCGGTATCAGCACAGCCACTAGTGCTCGGCTCGTCTCAAACCGTCTCGTCCGTCTCGCTATGCACGGACTGTCACTAAAGTTCTGGGAGGCCTCGTCACACACCCCAGTCACCGTCTGTCCGATTCATGAAATTGTTCCTCCACTGCAACCAGAGAGCACATCACGGAACGTGTTCAAAGATGCGTGAAGGGCTCGTCGAAAGGAGGCATCTTGGTGTAGTCTCAACAAACATAGAACTTACTGTGAGGGACACAAACTTGGGATCGAATCTTCATACAGACGGTCTGGAGGGTTGTGGCCCAGTGGAGACTGCTTAAAGTTTGTGCACAACCATACACCCCAGCAAGCTGCAACTGTCACCTTACAAGTCCTGAAACTGGGAGGCTGTCGTATACTGTCTTCATTAGATCTCGGACAATTGCTGCCAACATATGCCACTTCAACGACAAAATCAATCCAGCTCAGTGCACGGACCATACGGCCCAAGGGATTTTGATTGATGCACAGTTGTATGCGTGATGAGACATGAGGATACAAGCGAAATAAAATAGCAAGTGGGGGGAGATCAATCGAACAGCCCGAAACCCTGCACGGAGAAGCGGGACAAGTCAGCCTCAAAAAGCCCAGGAACGCATTAGTAGACACGCACCATGTCGTCGTCCGACTCTTCCTTTTCTTCCTTCTTCTCTTCTACTTTCGCTTCTTCCAGGTCAGCCGGGGGGGCACCACTACCACCCGCTGCAGCAACGGGGGCGGCACCCATGGCGGGTCCGCCTCCACCAGCACCGACGTTTGATAGCATATCTTTTACATTCTTGCCTTCTAGGGCTTTGGCGAGAAGCGTTGCCCAGATGGGCTCGAGGTCAACCTCGGCAGCACTTGTCAATGCGACGATTTTGTCGGCCTATCGTCGACACAAGGTGGCATGAAGATCTATTGAGTTCTCGGATTTCGGGACATGACTTGATGGACGCACCGTGATTTCGATGCCGTCGTCAGCGAGTATGAGGGCGGCGTAGGTTGCTGCAAGTTCTGCGCTGGCCTGTCAAAGAAACCAAGTGCGGGTCAGTACCAGGGTTACATCCTCGGACTCGTCTAGCCATCCAGCCTCCATCATCGCGATTGAAAAGCTCCACACTGAACAGTGGCAGCTGAGGAGCACCATCTCGGAGGAAAACCCAAACTCACCATTGTTTATGGGCGTGGAGTGCGAGGACGACGTCGACGGTGATGTAGATGGCTAGCTCGGTGACTCTTGTCAGTATCCACAGCAGGCATGTCCCACGATTACACAGCCACAAATATTCCCTGTAATCCTCGGCCCGGGCACTCTCCGATGGATCATTTCCTGGCCTCCCAATTCACAAGGAACTCATCTGGATCTAGAACTTTTACAGAAGGTATCTAAGTCATCTATCAGGCAATTCCGGTTGCAAAGTGAGAATATTCTGTGATCATTGTTGGAAGCATCTTCTGATCATGGCAAGTGACTACGTACTGTGGCGCTTGATCGGGTCATCTGACTGTAGTCTATGCTACGAGTGAATGAGGCGCTGCTCCGCTTCACGGGTCGTATAGGATACTACGCTTGCATGAACGTGGAGACAACAATCGATCGATTTCCCTGCAAATACATTCGCATTGCCCTCGTCCCAAAGATAGATACGCATGATAATATCTATAATTTCATCTG
>JBBPUM010000277.1:0-20758 GCA_038094695.1 Chiua aff. virens | reverse complement strand
TGCGAGGAACAAGGGCAGGGAACGTACGTTCATTCTCCTCCACACCCGACGGCTCACCCATCGCTAAGCACGAGGTAGAAGATGTCAGAAAGATCAGGTCCGTAGTCCACAATCCATCAGCAGCAATGCAAGAGACTAACCAGCGTGAAAATCGTTGCTTTTTTTAAGATCAGCGACAACGTCCGCCAGACTGTACAACTGCCTCCTTCTTCCCGTACCCAAGGTGCTAGTGCCACCACTGATCAATGTCTTTGGACTTGTCATCGTCGAGGTAGAACGAGGGCTCGTTTGTGGTGACCTGGCTGAACCGATCAATGTCTCTTCGTCCATCTTCCCTATGGTCCCAGGGTGTGTCAGTTTCGGTTGATTCCCTACTTTCACCTGCTTTGGACCGCGGTCCGTTGCGAGTATGGCGTCCTGTATGGTGTAAAGCTAGATCGGGTGGCGTTGAAAAACCGTCGGATCGTAGGACTCGAAGGTAAGACAAGGGAGGAATCTGTTCACTAACGGCGATATTAGAAAAACATCAACACGCGCCGCTCCAAAGACACACCTGGCGCCACGAGGGAAAGGAGAGTATGAGAATGACAACGGGGAGGGAGCTGAATATGTACTTGGTCCTTCAGGGTTCGGGAAGATAGGTGTTACTCCAAGTGGTAAGGCGAGGCCAGCTGCGGGTCATTTCACGGTGCAGCGCCACGACTGCACACTCAGGGTATATGATCGTGACGCCCAAGTGAGTAGACAAACTCGGCAGAATGGAAGCGACCAATGCTTGGCGCAGCCACCAGAGCCTCATGAACAGCATATTTGCACGCGCTGACCTGTATTCCGAGACAGTTGACCGCGGAGGTGAGCAACTTGGTACATTGCCATCGTAAAGGATTCGGATGTGGGTCCTTCAATGTGACGACCACGACGGCAACATGAGGACGAGTGCGGGTACCCGACAGCCTGAACCGAGAATCAACCAGATCAACCCGTTGGCAAATTTATAAGAAACGCGGGTCTAGAACTTACTGAGGCACACGTGTATTGATGATCGAATTCAAATTGTAGCCTCGCTGAAGACACGCACGACGGAGTAGCAGTCGGCTGTGTAAATGCGGCGGTGCATAGAGTTTCATGACCCGTGAAGTAATACATGATCAGATAAACCTCCTTAGATTCTGCCAGATTTTTCAAAGCTCATCAGATTGG
Source organism: Chiua aff. virens (assembly GCA_038094695.1). Lineage (NCBI taxonomy): Eukaryota > Fungi > Basidiomycota > Agaricomycetes > Boletales > Boletaceae > Chiua > Chiua aff. virens. The sequence goes on along the minus strand of JBBPUM010000277.1, from coordinate 19,558 downwards.
CTGGCTTGATCGACAAGCTGTTCAAGCCGATGGTGTGCTGGTGACGGTGGCTTTCTCAGGATGTCGATTATGAAGGTTTCACTAACGCCAACGATGGTACGTGACTCACTCAGTGGCAGTACTCATCACTGGCAACAAGGAAGGCCGTAAGTCAAGATCTGTAGCTGGCTAGCGCATGTAGTATGCATCCTATCGTTTGCCAGTGCCCGTTGCTAATTTTCGGTTACCCCCGTTTCGACTCATTTCGCTAGTTCAACCGATGGCAACGAGACGCCCTTTTCTTTCTGTTGTACCGGGGTCTTATCGTGCGTCTGCCCTTTCAGCGGCACCACTACGTTTTGAGATCTAGTGCCATGATGTATGGCCGCAGAGCCGCATTCCATTCAAACCAGATCTCAAAGTTCTAGCCTTATGTTACCTTCCCGGTGCGTTCCTCGAGTCATTGCAACACTAATTTCAAACTTCACCTGGAGAGCACGTTCAAGTTGTGACGTTACCGCTTGACGCTCTTTCGTAGGCTTGCCTCCAGTCAGAACTCTCAGAGATCATAAACTGGTCAGTTCACTGATGGTCCAACCCTTGCTCGGGTTGTTACCATATGAACACAGAACACCGTCGTATAGAGACTTCCTGTACATCCTCCGCAAACATGAAGCTGTACTCTTGAAGACCCTGGATCCTCCTCCCGAGGCATCATAATGATTAGGAAAGACATTCGCAGACCTCAGGAGAGTTTCCTCGATGTGACTCGGTGGAACGTTTATGTAACGGCATGCAAGTTGCAAAGGCACTACGGTGGCCCAGGCTGGACAGATTCAACTTTAGGGTACTCCAGGCCGCAGTGAATGACGGTGTCAATGATTTACTTCAACTTCAACGTTTCGGGGGTCAATTAGATGCTAGATCTATACATTGCCCTCAGTAATCTCGAATGCGATCGGAAGTTTGGGATTACGGCCTGAGGGGTGCGTGTAACACTTATGACCATGCACCCAGTGAGCCGTCCGATCAAGGAGCAGATCTGCAAACAGCGAAGAAAGTACGGCGTTGCGTTGCTTCACCTTGTCTAGATCCATCTGATGGGAGTAGTAGTCACGTTAGATATCAGTGCGGATGGACTCCCAGTGGGTGTGGTCCACCATGACCAGGAAAGCATTGAGCTACGTATCCCACGTGCCAGTCGAAATAAATTGGTGTGTATGTCAATTCTGTCCCGCGAGAAGCTCAGCTTTCCTGTTCTCTTTCCATCCAGCATCATTCTTGCGAACCATGCATCTGATCCTCCATAACTCTTCTGGTTCTCGACTTGCGTCTCATCAACATTCCCACGCGAAAGGGACGCATTCCCCAAATCGATCCTAAACGCTCTCGTGAGGCGCAAAACGAACATAGATTAATGCGACGTCCGGGTCGACGAGCGCTGGTGGTTGGATGGGCCACTCTTGCACTTTGGAAACAGGACCATCGCTCGAGGCGCGGGATGTCAGAGCCTTGGAGGTCAATAGTGGTCGCAGCAAAGACAGTTGTGAGGTCCTCAGCATCGTAGACGGCGTCCTGAAGCTCATCAGAGAATGCGACATTTTTCAGGCAGAGCGACCGCGCGTTCGTTGGCGAGGCTCCATGTGCGTGATCAACCAGGAAGAAACCGGCTCTCTAGGTAGCGGGGGTCGTATATCTTGATGATGACTTCAAGCTGCTCTTTATCATTCCCGCACTCTGTAAGGGGTTTAACGATCACGACGACGCTGTTCGTGACGTGCATGAATAGCACGGCGAACATGGATACACTGACAAATTAGGTTAGAACAAAATAGAATCGTAAGAACAAGAAGCATCGTTCCTTACTTTTCACCACCCATTGCTACGTTTTCGTGCGGATTCCAGATATCATGTGTTTTCGAGAGGGACTACTTTCGCAGCGAGACCTCAGGCCCAAAACACTGGACAAAGTATGGCAAGTACATCTGTCAGATCTATGGTATACAGGGATTGGTACCATCCGTCAGTTGCCTTGCAGTAAAGTCTCCATATATGAGTAATTCGGCTCCTCTTCGAGGCTACAGACAGAATTAGTAACAGCCAATGATACTGTGAAAGGATGGAAACACACTCGAGCTCCTCTGCATGATCCAACAGTGTTTCGAGCGTCAACGGGAGTGGAGGGGTAAGCAATGAAGGACGGAAAACTAGTTTTTGTTCGTAACATTCCCAAACATTGCCGCAGTGATACCACGGAAGAGTTCCGTGCGCAAGATAGATTAACGTATACACAAGGGACACGATATCATCCCGGCGGGTGTGAGCTTGCGGAAAAACGATTATTGTTTGATCGAGCGCGAAAGTGGTTGACTCACGTGCTCCTCCATGCACATTGATGCTCAAGAATGGTAATGTTCCAACAGCATTGCGATGTCGACCTGGCCGTCTGGGTTGCCCTGCTTCTAAAGCTTGAAACAGGGTTGCATGGCCGAAATCAATCAAGTATGGCTCCAGTTTGCCATTCTCTGGGAGCATTATGTTATCAGGCTTTATGTCCCTGTGTACGAGCCCCTTGGCGTGGACTTCTCGCAAAATTCGGATCTGCAGACATTGGTGGTTTACGCGTAAGAAGGGTGATCGCGCTTACCATCGCTCGGCCAATGCCGTAAACCTGGTTTATGGGAAGAACTCCGCCCGAGTCGCACAAGAAAGTATGGAGTGTGCTGCCAAGGTATTCTAAGACAATAAAAGCGTGATTTGTGGAACGAAATGCTTCATGGAGACGGGGAATCCCAGGAATGTCTCCGAGGATACTGTAAGCTGCATGCTCGACAATACTGTGCTTGACACCACATTCGGCTTTTATTACAATCCTTTCGCCTGTGTGTCGATTCCTTGCAATGAACACACCGCCTGCAGAATAAGGTCAAGCGGCAACGCTAATATGGCGAAGGACACCCACTAAACCCGCCTCCTCCTGCATATCCCGTTAGTTGGTATTTCCCAGCGTGAAATGTTCTAGTCGCATGGAAAATGCTTGCAGTGTGCTTGCAGGCTGGCATCGGCAACGTCAAGTGTTTACGGACAAATCCCTGTTTGGTTACTTGGTGGAACATTATTCTGTAGACATGAACATGAGACAGACCTTAAAGACGATCAGGGGGCAGAACAACAGGCTTTTACTTGCGTTGCGGTTGCACGACGTCGCTGGAATAGCAACGCAAGAGGACTTGAAATTGTGAGCAGAAGGGCCCAACAAGCTAGTCTCGGTTCAATGTAAGCGGATGACGTCTGGCGCATTAGTATTATTTATTAGTATGTAATGCACCCAGCATGACCCTTACACACTTAGGCCCATATTCGAGCCTGAGCCCAAGGAAGTTATGCTTTTCCGTACGGCACAAGCGAGAAACAAGTTGGCTGCTCACCCCGGGCCCGCTGGTCGTTGGCCTCCACTCCTACTACGGCAGTGCGGCTCGAGCAGGCGCTACTACCGCCTGTCCGATAACCTGAATGTTCACCGTATCCAGCTTCAGGCTCTCCCGATCTGCTTCCGACCAAACGGACTGGGAGACGTGGAGACAACTGAGATAACAGCAAACCAGATGATGGTTATGGAAGGGACTCTGGAGACAGCCTGAGTATACAATCGCGACGAATTTGGCCCTGTGACTGCACTCGGTGTTTTTCAAACAGTCACTAACTTAGGTGTCAGGGGGTGTGGACCCAGATCAGACCAGTTCCGAGTCAATCAACAAAGCCTCTTTGAGCTCAGGACTTGGGTCAATAGTTACTTTAAAACCTCACATTTACGCTGGACGCACACTGGCGAACCACTGTGATACAGCCGATGCCCACTTATGCGGGTATGATCCCACTAGGTAATCAGCAAGTTAGTAGAGCCCCGGAGATCGAGTACAGTACTTGAAACTAATAAGACAAATGACTCAGCATGACGTTCACTACAAAGACGAGGATGTACATTCTCAGGGCTCATGAGAGATACAATAGTGTCCCATCAGGTGCGATAATCACCATTGATCTTGACGTATTCCTATACGAAAATCAACGTTCCCATGCACACGATACCAAGCAGCGGAACACTCACATAGCTAAAGTCACACGTCCAGTATCGCGCCTCCTCCGTGCCTCCAACACCCTGTCCTCCGAGATCGACTTTGATGTCAAAGTCCTCTTCCCCAAGTATCTCGCTGGCCCGCGCTTCGTCAACACCAACAGGTTCACCATCCTTGAGGAGAACGAGTGGGGTGGGATTGGGAGAGGTAGAGGATGGAACAAACGAGACGCTAACGAGGGTTGGGTCGAGGGGTGTGCTGAGGGGAGTAGAGCCCGTCGAAGAGAGAATACGACCCCAACTAAGTGAGACGGCGTGAGGCGTATGCTGCATTGTGCTGGCGTTGCAAATGACTCACTTTGCGTCCTCACCATAGAGGGCGGTCTTTACGAGTGCCGAGGTGCTAATAGTCGATGCAATGCGATGCGCGTCTGCGTACGAGGCCGCGTTCTGGTCATTGTAAGAGGTCAGACAATGGAAAGAAAATTGCATAGAAAGAGAATGCCACAAAAATCATAAGACGATGAAATAAGAAAAATGGAATAACCATCGTGGCATCCACTAACCACCTCCAATCAACAGGTTACTTATGAGGATACGCAAACCCACCTCGACACACACGCCAACAAACTTGGTGGCGCCTTCACCATCGCGAACGACGAGCTTTGCAAGGTCGATGGCAAAAGCAGTCAGACTGTCTCTGAAGGCGAGGTATGCTTGAGGATCGGTGGCTTCGTCAATCTCAACAGGATTAGATGCATCCGTATCATGACCAGCACCATTTGCCAAGACAATGATGGTATCATTGGTGGACATGTCACCGTCGATGGAGATGGAATTGAAGCTTCGATCAACGGCATAAGAAAGCGCAGATTGCAAACTTTTCGGAGAAACAGGTGCATCGGTAAGGATAAGGCCGAGGAGGGTAGCATGGAGGCCTGCAGAAGGGGGAGGCGTGGACGAGGGTGCAGGGGAAACGGCAGAAGGGTGGACGAGGCCGGCTGCCGAAGAGGGATCGCCCATTTGAGGGTGGATCATGCCTGCTCCCTTGTCCATGCCTGCCATGCGATAGGTTTTTCCGTTGATCTGAAACGTGCGCGCCACGAGTTTCGGAAATGTATCAGTTGTCATGAAAGCACGGGCAGCTGCTTCATAGCCAGATGGGGTGGACGCGAGGGAGTAAGAGGGCGAAGAGGGCGACTCCTGGGTAGCGATAGCAGCGACGATTTTTGAGATGGGAAGATGGACACCGATGACACCAGTGGACATGACGAGAGTTTCGCTCGTCTGAGAAGCAGGGAAGGCATGAGAGGCGAGGACGGCGTCTCCTGCTCTGGCCATGGCCCACGCGTTCTGCATGCCCTTCTTGCCGGTGACAGCATTTGCACAACCGCTGTTGACAACGACAGCGCGCGCCCTTCCGCCAGATTTTTGAATGACTTCGCGGGACACTAGGACGGGTGCAGCACGGAAAGCATTCAGAGTGAAGCACGCGGCAGCGGAGGTGGGGTAAGGGGACGTGGACAAGACGACGGCAAGATCAAGGGGGGTTGGATTTGCCGGCTTTGATTTTTTGACACCAGCATGGATACCGGTGAGAAGGTAGCCTTTTGGGAGTGTCGAGTCCGGAACAGGTGCAAAAAGGTGGTCCTTGGAAGGGGTCGGTTTGATGGTGATGGTCGCAGAGGTCGAAGAAAGACGCGCAAACAAGGGCACTGCCCTGGAGAGAGTGCGAAGGAACATGGCTACTGCCAATCCAGCCGAACGATTTTATACGTCAATACAGCAAAATCCACTCTACAGCGAATATGGCGCGTGTATACCCAAGTCGTCCGACAGCGCAGCAACAGCAATAGCCAGACGGGATCGACGCGTTTTTTCTGCCATCGCTCCGTTACCCAACGACGCTCCACAAAAACGACGCAGAGTGCAGCTCACTTCAGCTGCATCGACGGTCAAGCAGAAATATTTCAACGGCCATGACTCTTATACTGTGTGACACTATGTCACATACGTCATCTCCGTGACAAGTCACGCCTACCCTCCAAACCTCCCCTCCCCCTCCACATCACGGTAAACGACGTCCAAGCCGTCCTCAAGACAAAAATGGGTTCGACACGGTCAGTATCCCTCTAATCTTGATAATAATTCTCGAAACCAGCATCCATTGGCATGCCTTGTGGTGGATGCGACCCCACTTTGGCAGATGTACCGCAGTCTCCGTCCGACTTTTGTCCAAGCACCCCTGCTGATCCGTCTTGTACCCTTCAGACTTTACAGCAAAGGCCGTATCCTTGGGCACAAACGTGCTAAGCGCAACTCGAGCCCAAATACCTCACTCATCCAGATCGAGGGTGTTGCAAACAAGGAAGACGCACAGTTCTATCTTGGCAAGGTTTGCACGCACCTCCTCTACATCTCGACATCGTTCTGATCTACCCGTTTCATCGCAGCGCGTGGCCTACGTCTACAAAGCCAAGCGGGAAATCCAAGGTTCCAAGATTCGTGTTATCTGGGGGTACGCCCGCGTGCGATCCATTTGTCATTGAGCTCATTTCATGTTCCTCCTGGTTCGTTCTAGCCGTGTAACACGCCCACACGGCAACTCTGGTGTTGTCAAGTCAAAATTCACCTCCAACCTCCCACCGCGCGCATTCGGTGCGGGTGTACGCATCGTGCGTATCTATTTCTTCTCTTCGGCCTCGCAGCTGACGTGGGAAAACTGTCTAGATGCTCTATCCGTCTAATATCTGATTGCACCCTATCCCTGTGACATAACCGTGTCGTTGGTATCAGCATGTCCCTCACACCTGTATTTACATACAGATACAATTTAAAAATTCAAAAAGACTGGAAACGGGGCTCACACCTAAGGCTTGTGTACTTTGTCATAAATTTCGTGCGCTGTGGTTTGAGAGATGCGTACGAAATTCGGTGAGTGAGCACACGTAAAATTTGTGTTCATCTGTATGAGGCACGAGGACTGATTAATATTAGGACTGTCGAGGAACGCTTCCGATTCGCGTACTGTGTCGTAGGCCCAGAGCCTGAGCGGACTGACGTGTTACGCAGCAATATATCAGACGAAATTTACTCTTGGCAACATCGCGAGAGCTACGCGCAGAGAGTCGGGACTTCGAGTCCGAGTTGGCCGCTGCGGGATCCGGCTGTCTTGCTATAGAGCGTTTGGAGTTCAAACTTTCAAATTTCAGGCTTGTACCGTCTCACGTGTCCCAAGGCGCCATCACATTGCCCATCGGTTTCACATCCTCTGCGGCTCGTGCCCTCAGCGAGCCGTTATGTTCGCAACAGGAAGCCCAGCCTAGTCCGAGCGCAAATCCAGGAGGGGATGACAACTTGAATGAGAGATGTCATCCAGTGTCAGATATGATGTATGATCATGACGCATATCCCGAATCACTGGGTATCAGATTGAATTGCGCCAAGATGCTGTAAATCTTCTGCACCAAGGTGGCTAAGCAGTACAACTCAAGGATGAAACTTCCAACCTCTGTCTTGTCTCCGTAATCCATAGCATATACATAAATTATTCCAAATATTAAGGTGCCATCTCTCCGAATGTTTGTTGAGCGGCCTCATTGTAGCATGCATACGATGCCGAAGCCGTTTCAAACCCGACACCCTGAGATGTTAGACGGAGGTCAGCTCGCTCGTATACAAACTCTACACGTCCGCACACGAACCTTGTGAGTAGTAAAGACTGGTAGCCGACGTCGGCGATAAGCATCTACGCGAAGAACGAACAGTCGGGAAGGAACGTACAGTTGGTAGGGTCGTATTTTCGTTTGATCTGCAGCAACCGGTCGTATTTGTACCCGAAAAAGGCTTGAAAAAGCGGCCCCAGGTTAGACATTGGCAAGCGACATCGTACAAATCAAATGTCATGGACCAAAGTATACTTACCTTCCTTCCAATTGGGTTCCCAGGCACTCCCTTCGTTTTGGTAGCTGCCCGTGAGCCCAAGTGCGGTCAACGGGCTTACGGCGTTACGAACAGCTTGCATCATGGATTCTTGAGTGTGCTGACTCGCGCCGGCGGTCCATGCCCTGTTAATATCGCCATCAGACCATATGTTCACATATCTTTCGACCAGAACATACCCCATATACATCACATGCCACGCAGCATCGTAGAAGGCCGGATTCGCCGCAGTGTCGTTCACGCGTTGTTTCAAGGCAACGGGCATATGTCCCATGAGTGCCGCGTGGATCTGAGGACGAAAGATACCAGATGGGCTGCCCTCCAAGGGGGCAGCGGCAATTTGCACGCCCCCCCAGATGGCTTCTGCGACGCGTTGGATGGACTCGGGTGTCTTCAACATTGACTGAGGTACAAAGCGAGATGACAGTTCCGTTGCGCCGCCGTAGTGAGTGGCAGCATCCGCAGATGGGCCAATGTCTTCCAATACAGCGGCACTGTGAGATGAATACATGGATTCTTGGGTGACATTAGACACGACGGTGTAGTTGGACGAGAGTGCGCGTATCTCGTCAAAAAGTGGGTATAGCGTGGATACGGAAATGTGTTCAGAGGGCCACATGAAGCTCTATACCGTGCCGAGTGAGCCTGCGCTACTTCCGTTGAGGGATCTCACTTACCAGAGCGTATATACTGCCAACGAACGCAGCGGTGATCGTGATACCCGAATCGATAATCTGATTCTGATACTTTCCTAGGAGGGCTATAAAATCGACCCCAAGGGTCTGAAGGTCCTGCGTGGCATTTGGCTCAAGAAGCAGCGACGAAGAACTGATTGCCGTTGGAGGCAGTGTCGCAATAGTCATAGATGCTAGAAGGATACTGCATCGTTTCCAAGATTCTGCATTATGGCAGAGTAGGCACGCACTGATGATTCCCCAGCTTCCTGCTCCTCCACCCCGTACTGCCCAGAACAACTCAGGGTCTTGAATTGCATTTATTGTTCTGATAACGCCATCCGCAGTCACAATCTAGCAGCTTTAGTTGTCAGAACGAGTAACGACGAAGGGGTATACTCACTTCGACTTCAAGAAGGTGGTCGACCTAATACAATTAGCATTGTTCGACTAAACATGAAACGATAGCTCACCGCAAGTCCATGGATGGGACTCAGCCTGGATTGACGTGAACGTAAGGACATAAGATGTCAAGAAAACATCGTACTCACACGCTGTGCCCCCCTCCTTGAATATACCCACCAGCTGATGTACGCTGAGTACATCACAGATAGAAGGAAACATGATTACACGCCACTTACCAGCACCAACTGTCAGACAGCCTCCCAACACGACGGAAACGTCGTTAGCCGCTGCGACAGCGTAGACTGAACAACGATCGTATCAGCACTCATGGCAGGACGCATCTACGAAAATAGATGCTTACTGTCTTCCAATTTAGCTCCAGCGCCGATCATTAGGGCGGGTACCGGTGTAGCCGAAGACCCTTGTGGGATGAAATCGGCAACGTATGTCACATCGTTGAGATGACGAGTGATAACTTGAAGGGAAGACGGCCCAGCGGAGCGGCCAAGGAAGTCGTGCCCTTAAAGCCAGGATATGTGCGTGAACAAGGTTAACATGTAGACGTCGATCCATAGCTTACCCGTGTTTTTAATAGTCAGCTTCACCTTGTTGGCAGACGCCCATTTGACAAGCTCACTCACGTCTTCTGCATGTGTTATTGCGACGCTATAGGGCGGAGTTGTCCCTTGGTGACAAGTTCGGCCAGATACTGGCTGTGGGTCGGAATAGTTCAATGCACAACCATTATCGTAGCCACAACTTTCCCAGTTTGCCCAAAGAAGCGCTGAAGGTGTGTTTTCGCGCTGGGTAAAAAAGGTCGTATAATGCGGGAAAGTGACCTAGACGATACGTACTGCATTACCGTTGGCATAACCTGACAAAACGATTTGACACTCGAGCGGATCGTAGAGTGGATCGTCGGTATAGCATACTGCAGCCCATGGACGCAACGCCTGGAGTCGTCCACCAAGCGTGTCATTCAAAACGGTCCAACTAAATGCGCTTGGCCAGGAGAAGCTGCCGGTAGCATAATAGCTTTGACTCGTATATGGTTCTTCAAGTACCTGAGCGAGGACTCCTGCTACAGCACTGAGATACAATGAGGCGAAGAAGAACAGGGACGGTGATGGAGAGGGAGCCGACATGGCTTCAAATGTTGTCATTCTAGTAGTACGAGTACGCGAGTAGGAATAGAATTTAGTCTTCGCTCGAGTGGCTGTGCCTCCGCACCTCTCTCTTCCGCTGCCACTCCAGTCTCTCCACCTCAGCACACCCTCCACATTCCTTTCTTTTCGTATCAGCAACTATTTCTTAGCTCGCACTCCTTTCGTCCTACTCCACCTCCCACCTCGGATACAATAACTCGACTTTTGAACCGCACCACATGGAGAACCCAGTTCCAGACCCGGACTTCAATCTCCCGGGTTTTGCTGCCTTAGTCCAACTCACCATGGCAGCACAACAGCTACAGCGCGAAGATGCCATAGCCTTTCTCACCCAGCGCTGGGGAGCAAACGGACTAGGTGGGATACATCCAAACCAGGATAACAACGAGGAGGAAGAACAAAACCTGCCGCCTCTCCCTGAGGACGATGCCCGAGCTCCCAGAGATGATCCAATCCGGGACCCTGTACCTGACGACTTAGAACCACCAGCAGATCTGCAACCCATCGTCTTTGATGCGAATGCGCGCATCTCCTCCTCACTCTCCAAACGCCCCTCAGACTACGCTATCAACCGCATTCGACTGCGCAAGCATGTCCCACTATGGTATTTCACGAGAGAAGGACTCCGCGAAGCAGCACGAACAGTCAGACAATCAGACGAGAATGACACCCTCGCTGTCACCAGAGCTGAAGAAGGCCACGTTACCGTGCGGTCAGCTGGCTCCCTCACTGCCTCCAAGAACGCGAAGCTCGACCACCACCTCACCTACAGCGAATTCATGTATGCCAAAAACATGTTTCTCACAGCCATTGACAATGCAAAATGGGGTGACGATACGGTCGACTCGTTCAACTGGTTTTTCCACAATCTAGATAACCACCCCTTGCGCGAAGAAGGAGAACGAGGAGAGAAAGCGCTACTTCTCTACGCTTCGAGAGCCCGCGCGGATTGGCACGACAAGCTTGTCCTACGCAAAGCCTATAACATTGCCGACATCAATGAAGACCTACTCGCCAAAACCATGCGCGAGTTGGACTCTAGAGAAGTCCGAGCGAACCTTGAGCAGGCAAGTCACCCTTTCCCTTCCTTTTGCATATACGAACTAACCTTTCTTCTTCTCTCCTCACCCCACCACCTCCTCAACCTATTATACGAACATTTCTCCCTCTCGAACCCAACTTTGGTACCACCCCACCGCTGCTACCTGCTGCAAATTTTGCACGCTATCACCAATAACTGCCACTATATAACTCATTTATTACTATATTCTGTCACAATACCGCTGCTACCTGCTGCTACCCGCTGCTACCCGCTGCTACTTGCTGCTATCTCCCACTACTACCGCTACCTGCTGCTACCTACCGCTACCCGCTGCTACCCGCTGCTACCTGCTGCTACCCACCGCTACCCGCTGCTACCTGCTACTACTACCCACTACTATATCTTGCTATTTCTCACCGCTACCCACTCCTACCGGCCATTAACATTTCTACTTCATCCTGCCGCTACATAACTTTACACGCTTACCCCACTATCGCTAATTGGCTAACATCACAGCTCGAACGTACACGCTCGAACTACTTTCAACAAGTAGACCGTGGGCGACAGCCAACTAGAAACTTCCATCGACGATCATCACGGTCCGCCTCACCCCGTCGCGGCAGAGACCCACGTCATGGACCTTCACGATCTACCTCACCACGTTTCCCCTCTGCAAGAGGACCCCGCCCTGTCAATCATCGATCACGTTCGAGGGAGAGATCACCGCGATACAACAGGAACCAGGACAACAAAAGGCGACAACCCTTTCGCAACCCCAAAGCTACCCCAACCTGCCCCAAATGCCTTGGAAAGCACGAAGATCGCCCCGATCGTCCCGCCTGCAATGCCTCGTCCTTCTGGGACAACTCAGGCCCCACGTACTGCTCACGTGATCAACAAGGCCGTCTCCTCAACAAGAGTGGACGAGCCCTATGTTGGGATTTCCAACGCCCACGCGGATGCCTTGGGCAAGGACACAACCATGAATGCTCAGGATGCGGAGACCCTAACCATGGGGCACATGAATGTCCCCGACGCCAGCGTTCCAACGCTAATAATCCGCCGGCAAGGTAGAGCGAGAACTCCTTACAATGCGGATAACTGGCATAATATGTTAATAGCCTACAACCTCCTACCTAAATACCCCACACTAGTTGACCAGCTAATGCACGGCTTCCGCACGCAAGCCCCCATCATATCCCACTCCTTTACCCCACCCAATAACCCCTCTATCAACATTAATCAGGACATTTTCGGACAAATACTACAAAAAGAGTTCTCCAAACAACGGTACATTGGCCCCTTCTCCCGCGACATACTAGAAACCCTCATCGGACCATTTCAATCCTCTCCCTTAAACCTCGTACCCAAACCAGGAAAACCAGGAAAGTTTCGCCTCATACAAAACCTATCTTACCCTATTGTGCCTGCACCCGGTCAACCCCAATCAATTAACTCCCAAGTCGACTCTTCGAACTTCCCTTGCGAGTGGGGAACCTTTTATACCACCTGCACCCTAATTCATGGACTCCCGCAAGGCAGTCAAGGAGCGACACGAGATGTAGCCGAAGCTTACCGCACCATACCGCTTCACCCATCCCAATGGCCAGCACTTGTTGTGCGCATTACAGACAATCCTGCACTTTTCGCAGTGGATACTAATTTATGCTTTGGCTATGGACCCTCAGCTGGGACATATGGCATCATACGAGATGCTGGTTTAGATATACTGCGTTCAGCAGGAATAGGACCAGTAATTGCCTGGGTAGATGATCATCTTTTCTTTCGCTTACCCCGTAATACCATCACCGACTACAATAAGACCCGCAGATTAAAAGCACTCACCATTGCCGAGCAAGGAGGGAGACACAAAGACAATGGACGTTGGTGGTTCCAGGGTGAACTCTTAGCAGATGGTTCCTATGAGGAATTCTCAGAGGATTGCTCACTTCCAATCAGGGACCTCAACACAGGATACCCGAACCATTTGGACAATCGAAGCACCACTCGACATGCTTATGATTTCACCCACATTGACCACATTACCATGCGCTTAGGCATACCCTGGGAATTATCCAAAGACACCCCCTTTTCCTCGACACCAACCTTCATTGGCTTTATCTGGGACCTCGACAACAAGACAGTAGGCCTCACTGAAACCAAAAGGGCCAAATACATCAAAGCCATACATGAGTGGTTACGCACAACAGCCCATACTCTCGAGCAAGTAGAAAAACTACATGGTCGCTTATCCCATGCATCCTTAGTCATCCCAGAAGGAAATGCTTACCTAACAACACTCCAATCAATGCTCGGAATTTTTGGAGACAACCCCTTCAAGCCCCGCAGGCAACCACGCAACCTTACTAGTGACCTACAGTGGTGGCTACACACTCTCAACCACAAACCTCCCATCCCAATCCCCCATTACCCATCTGCACTCAACTACAGAGCATTCTCAGATGCCAGCACCAGTCATGGCCTGGCAATTGTCATCGGCAATAAATGGCGAGCGTGGAGACTCCACAAAAACTGGAACCAAAATGGACGAGACATCGGGTGGGCTGAAAGCATTGCTTTCAAACTACTTATTCGCACATTGCTCATTCTCGACACATCCAGCGCGCCACTCACGGTTTATTGCGACAACCAAGGAGTTGTCAAAGGCTGGAAAAAAGGCCGTAGCCGAAACTCACCCACCAATGCCTCCTTCAGAAGGATACACGCCCTCCTTGCATCCCCGCCCCGTAGGATCTTTGCAAAATATATCCCCAGTGCTGAGAACCCAGCCGATGGCCCCTCCCGTGGGAACTATCCCCCCAGCACGTCGCTACTACCGCGCCTCTCCATACCAGAGGAAATCTGCAGTCTCATCCTCGATTTCGATGACCCCAGCTGCGAATCAGCAGGCATTTAATCTGAGTAAAGCCAAATTTACCTGCTTCCATATCTAAACCTAACCAGATTTCCCGCGAGAACAGGCTTGAACAGTACACAACAGCCCAACAGACTGCCGACCGTACTCCCATATTTTGCCAACCTAACACCAGCCCCTTCTGACCTCCGACCCCACTGCCCAGCCAAGGACCGCCTAGAGAAATGGCTTCCACATCCCGAAGTCCTCTTATCCCTACATTCTCAATCAGTGGCGACACTTGAATTCCAAGAGCGCATCAAGGCGGTAACATTGCAGGGATGGGCCGAGAGTACGCGTGCCACATATGGTGCAGGTCTCCTAGTATACCACGTCTTCTGTGATAGTAGAAAAATCCCAGAAAAAGAACGAGCGCCAGCCAACGCAACCTTGATTTCTTCTTTCATTTCAGTTCTCGCCGGCTCGATCTCAGGAAAATCCATACACAACTATGTCTATGGTGTCCGAGCATGGCACACCCTTTATGGTCTCCCGTGGACCCTACACGAAGAGCAAATAAACACGATGTTAAAAGGTGCAGCCAAACTCACCCCACCTGCAGTCAAACAAGACAAGCGCAAACCAATCACTACCCAAATGATAGCGACCATCAAAACAAAGCTTAACCTCACAGACCCCTTCGACGTGGCCTTTTTCTCCTGTCTCACCACCATCTTCTACACGGCGGCACGTGTTGGCGAATTCACGCTCCCTAAATTGAATAGTTTCAATCCCACGGAACACATTTCTCCCACTGGCGCAAAAGACGACATCGACCACAATAACCTACACACCAAAGTCTTCATACTCCCCCGCACGAAATCCAGCCCCTCAGGTGAAGAAGTGAGTTGGGCCAAGCAAGACGGACCCACAGACCCTCTTGAGGCCTTCAACGAACACATCCGCATCAACAACCCCCCCAACGATGGCCCTCTCTTCGCCTATGCGACGTCAAAAGGACACCGTCCAATTACAAGACAGAATTTCATCGTCCACCTCAACAAAGCTACCAAAGCTGCCGGAACTGATCGAGTACACGGCCATAGCATCCGCATCGGAGCAACACTAGAATACTTACTTCGTGGAGTCCCATTCGACGTCATGAAAGTCAAAGGCCGCTGGGCCAGCAACGCGTTCCAACTTTACCTCAGAAAACACAACCAGATCTTAGCCCCATACATGCAAGCCATGCCGCCCGAGACCGCCATGGAATTCACCAGACTCGCCATGCCTCCAGTACGGTAACCGACACAGTAAGTTTCGCCCTCCTATCATCTGGGATCCGAGCGCCATCTCGTCGCGTCGGGCCATCCTAGTATGCGGGGAACGCAGCTGACGCTCGGGCCCAGATCCCACAGATCGCGACCGGGAGGCGCTCCGCGCCTTCACCCACACCTGGCTCAGCTTAAGTAATCTTAGCTCTCTCTTAACAATAGAGTCACATAGCGACGAGCGAAGACAATATCCAGAGCCGTGGAATATAAAATCTTGTCGGGGATCACGTATTTTGCTGTAAAATGCCGAAGGGGTTGGACTTCCGCGCAGGGGTGCCCAACGGCTAGGGTCACATCGGGGCTTTAGCGACTGGTGGCGACGCGATCAGGCACGAAGCACTCAGGGACGCTTTTGCTTCACCCCACGAAGTGATAAGTCACTGTGACCTCAGAGACGAGCTTACCCTGCACACGTAGTACTGACTGCGTGATATATTATCCTCTGATTTGACCGACAGCTTGCTTTTGCAGTGGCCAAAGCTTTTGCCGTCATACATACCAGGATCAGGATCAGAATCGCGGATGAGTCATGAGATGCAAAAACAAGTTTCATTTGACTCCGCTGTTTCTGATTGTCAAGATTACGGCGCTTCATTTCAACCCCAATTTGCAGTCACCGTACTTATGTCGCAGCTTTAGCGCCACTATGGGAAAAACCTCCACCGATCCAGACTTTTGAGCGTTGCTAGCGCGTCACCGGACCTGCGACACTGTGCCTTGCGACTCCTCGCGCCGAACTTACCCGCTGAATTTGATCCGCATGATGAGAGCTCAAACATTCAAATTCATCGGACCGGTTTCCCGCTCGCATCCCACTAACATAACCTTTGACGAGTATCCGTCTCTTCGCTTCCATACTGTTGCATCTGACCCTCAACCACGCCGTTCCTGCATGATCACCGCAGTCCCCAAGCAAATCCCAAACGTGAACCAGAACAATAATTCGGAACGAAATTCGTGACCAAATCTACTTCCGCATATTGGGCGTTTGAAAGAATACCCTACGGCCAATTATCAACATCAGGCAAAGTCCGATAGTAAAGTAACACCGAGCCTTAAGTCAGGTGAGTCCAACCACATATGATATCGCTCTGCTTTGTTTGTTGATGTCCGGTCCTGGTGTACGCTCGTCATCAGATCTGTTCCAACAGGATGCAGAAAGCATGACCAATAGAATCCTTTGACATACCGACGTTTGAGCCAAAAAGGTCACGATGTTGAGGCGCACGAAGATCGTCCTCAGGACAAAGAGAGCAGCCAGACGTAGATATTGCCCATTGGATTTGTCTTACTCCTAGAATGAAACGCGTACAAAGGAAGGTTATCCGCGGCTTTGGAGGCGGCCGAGTCCATCACAATGGGTACATTAAACAATGCGAAGGTCTTGG
This sequence comes from Chiua aff. virens, assembly GCA_038094695.1. Taxonomy (NCBI): domain Eukaryota; kingdom Fungi; phylum Basidiomycota; class Agaricomycetes; order Boletales; family Boletaceae; genus Chiua; species Chiua aff. virens. The sequence goes on along the minus strand of JBBPUM010000277.1, from coordinate 2,699 downwards.
CCACATACATTCGTTCGTGTTTTGATGATATCATATCCTGTGATGCTCCAAAAATATATTCTCGAACTAATGACAAGTAACCATGCAAGGTCGTCGTAACGACGTTTTGTCCACTCACCAAATTGCTCTCATTCTCGGTGCATATCCGGATCCGCCAAATCCAATTTCTGCTCCCGTCGAGTTATCGAAATGTCTCAATATCGACGCAAATCCAGTCTCGACTGAGTCTCGTCACCCGGGGTTCCTCATGGGCAGGCTGAGCGCGCAAACACCGGATTTACCATCTGCCATGCACGCGTGTGTGAGGTCGACGATGATGCGGACGAGGGGTACGCGTATGTACTCGGCGACGCGGTGACGGGCGGCTGGAGAACACGAAGAAAACATTTTCGCACGCTGTCAGACGCGCGCGTGGTCCTGCATCTCGGATTCAACCCCCATCAAAACTTGATCGAACATGTCGACGAGTACTGCGTCGACGACCAACGGTGCGTGCAAGCCATCAGATGAGCAAGCAGTGGCGGCAGTGCTCATTTTTGCAAGATAGTCACAAAGTCATCGAAATTGATGGCTTAAGCTCCATAAACTCCGTCGCCTTCTTGCAGGATAAACATCGAATTATAGGTGGCGGAGACGAAGGGATGCTTCGATATTGGGAGGTCCAGGACGGTAGGACCGTTGGGGCATCATCGTGTGGTGGTGAGGTCCTTGCCTTTGCTCTCTCCAAGGACGGCAGGTATATTGTGTGTGGGGCAAAGAGTGGGTTGGTTACAGTGTGGGACGCGATGGCACAGAACAAAGTGGTCGAACTAAAAGGACATTCTCACTGGGTTGTGGCCGTCGATGTCTCACCCGACTCGAGGGCTTTTGGCACAGCTTCGTACGATGGTGCGGCCACCATCTGGGATATAGCGTCTGGTCAGCTTCTCGTCGGTCCCTTACAGCCTTCTTCTGTCGCTTTGGTGACCCTCAAGTTCTCCACCGACGGGAGTCGTGTTGCTACTTCTCCTTACTCTCAACGTTCTGTTCGTATCCATGATGTCCAAAATGGTCGCATGCTTCTCAACATCCCAGTGCAACTCAGCTCGTGCGGCAATGAGCCAACCGTTCCACTCGCTTGGTCAAGTAATGACCGGCAAGTCTTTGTCGTATCGCAAGATGGCAACATCCAGTGTTTTGACGCTTCCACCGGGTCCTTACTATCTAAATGGCCAATTCACAACAATAAAATCCCCGCATCGATTGTTCTCTCAAACAGTGAAAAGTTTATAGTAACTTCCGCCGGTTCTTCTATTTCATTTTGGGACACCGTTACCCACTCGCAACTTGGTCCTGTTGTCACGCATGATGGATCCGTTCAATCAATTGCCCTCTCATCTGATGACAATTGGCTTGTGAGCGGCGGTCGGTCTGGGAAGAAAATTGTTGTTTGGAGTCTGCAAAACATCCTTCCCGAACCCTATCGTCTCACCTCTGCTAGCAACTTGACAGTTAGTATCATTCTTGTCCATCGTTATTCGTAGTTGCTTGACTCTGCTTTCTTCAGGCGGCACTGTTACACCTCAGTCGTCCAGTATGCGAATTATGGATGCAAGACCAGTGGATGAACGCTGAGATTGCCATCACGGAAGAAATGCAGCGTTCGTCGTCATCATCTACCAATCATTACGCTTTGGCGAATCGTGCGCTTATACGTACCCGGTTACAAGACTGGGACTCGGCATACAACGACGCTCAGCAAGTACGTCACTCGTCGTGTTTCAACATCGAAATGCACTAACTTGTACTACCGGCAAGTCCCTCAAAGTTCAGCCGTCCGTCGTGGGTTACATTGCAAAGGCTATGGCATGCATTGGAAAAGGAGAATCCCAGACGGGGATTCGTACGTTCGATCTCGCATTCATGCATTGTAGTCGCGAGGAAGGCCCGCTCTTGTTGCTGATGCGCGTACGTGCTGTATATGTCTGATATCATCTTTACTGAGCAGCTTTAGTCCATCATCCTGTTCGAGACTGGTGAACGAGAGGATGCAATGTCCCGCGTCCAGGACCTGATCGAGACGGTGGATGATAAGTCGATTTTCTGCATGGTTCAGGTATGCGCATGACCTTAATCTCTTGAGTGCTCAATGCTTATTATTTCCAGGCACAGATGCTCGTTCGCCTCGGGAACAAGTTCATTGAGGAAGGCGACTATGAGGGCGCAATAATGTCGTTCAAACGCGCACAGCCTCAGTTGATGTCTCAGCCGAACTCTCACTTGAAAACCATCTCACTCGTAAGTCAGCGCGTATTCCTGGACACGCAACACTAACTCTCTTCCGAAAGATCTTCGGGTGGAAGTTTGATGGACTTTCTCTCTCAGTTCGAAGGCAACTATGCGAAGCCCTGCACGCCACTGGTCAAATGAAGGAAGCTGCGAAGGCTCTTCTTGAAACGATCGATACCTTGAATGAAAATGTTGGAGAAACTGAGGAAACCACACAGTGGATTGCGGGTGAGTTTTCCTTGCATTTGTGCATTTCATTAAGATGTAATGTGACCGTGAGCTGTCAGAGTTCACTCGAAGCTGTGTTGCTGCGTTCGAAAGTATGGGGGATGCCGCAACACACTCGCAAATACACGACGAGGCTATCGAGCAATATTCGATTGCGTTGTCTCTCAATCCCCCAAATTCTCAAGGTCTTTACGTTAAGCGAA
>JBBPUM010000276.1:0-20774 GCA_038094695.1 Chiua aff. virens | reverse complement strand
TGGTTAGATTATGGTGGTGGTCAGCAAGGTGTCAGCAAGGTGTCAGCAAGGTGTCAGCAAGGATGTCAGCAAAGTGGTCAGCAAGGTGGTCAGCAAGGTTTAGAGTGATTGTAACACTTCACAACTAGCGGACTCGCAGTGGTTGTTTGAGGTATCGCAGCTGCGCAGTGACCCTCGTTGTACGAGTCATCGCTTGGTCCTACCCGGAGCAAGCGTAACAATATGGCTTATAGGGTAGGTACTTGGAGGATAGTGGGGTAAGGTTATGGACTGCTTTGTATAGAAGGCTGGTTTCACTCTCATTGATATCTCAGGGAGCCTGTGGATGGCACACTATACTTGAACTGTGCTGATGTAGTTAATGATGGTGGAGGGAGCATAGTTCCCTGCTAGTTGTGAGATAAGTAACTGGTGCTTGCTCCTTCTCTAGGATTAGTGTTTAAAAGTCCAGTCCAGTCCGGTTTTTTGGCCTTCTGACCAGGCAACTGGACCAGGACTGGTCCTAAGAGTCTCCTGAAGGCCTAGGACCGCAACTGGACCAATTAGGACCGGTCCTAAATGGTCTTTTTATTGGTTGCAACCAGTTGCAACCAGTTGCCGCACGGACCAGTCCATAGCCCCTGAACACGTGGGAACCATGGTTCGCACGAATACTAAACATTATTCTACATACCCTTAGCTACATATTACTCCCCTAGATCATCAAAATCCAATCACAGGATCAATAGTTATGACCATTTCCGGGTCAGATGTCATTTTAGGAGGTATGTGACTACATACATACCTACCCAGATTCACTTATATAAAATCATACAGTGAGTATCATGCTTTCTAGTAGTGAGATGAATTATTCTATACAGTGATAGCTACATATTATCTCTATAGTATGAGGGGGGGTAACCTCAAATTAACTGAGATATAAATATTTTCTGTATGACATACAAATTTTTGACATAGAAAAGTGGATTTTGAGTGATATATGGCTCAAATAATGTCCAAAAAATCAGGAAAATTCACCAAATATTACCCCAGATGGTACTATAGATAGGGGGTGGCTGTGCACCAGTTGCAACCAGCAACTGCAGTCCAGTTGCAACCAGTTGCAGTCCAGTCCAGTTGCCAGTCTTTTGAACAGTCCTAGACTGGACTTTAAAACACTATCTAGGATTGACTTGAAGTCACAGAATGTGTAAAAGACAAGCAATCTGGAACTGTAGATTTCCTTTGTGGAGTCAGCCCACTGGCATGCATGCATAATCATATTGACAAGGCACTATGCATCTTCTGACTACAATGGCTGCTAGAGGGAATGGGCTTGGACTGGCTTCCACACTAGAAGTCAGTCTTTTGTCAGACAGTACTAGTGTGGTCATAAGTTAGTAGGGTGTATTTGAGCTCCTTGCTCTTAAGATATATCATCTCTGGGTTCCATGGGCCTGGGATCTGAGGGGATGGCCTATGCTCTGGGGGCTGGCATGCCTGTCTGTGTCTGCTGACTTGGAGTTATGAGTGCATGTGCTAAAGGCTGGCCTGGTACATTGTATTACTATTGCTGCCTTTGCTCTAAACTCCAGTTTGGGTACTAGAAGGCCTCTCAGATATGTATGTTGTGACTGCTCATGCCTCATACTGTCTCAATGCATCCAAATGTAAAATTACTGATCAGACTATGGCTGCCCCACTGGCATGATGATCATGATCAAGTGCAAATTTAGGTGCCAACTCTAAGACAGTGGAATCTTCAAGTTGCTGTAATCAGGCCCTAACACCTCCTTTCAACATCACCTTGATTTTTCAAGTTTTCTCAAGTTGCTTGACCTGCTAGTATCCTTTCTTGTGTCCATACTATTGTTAATATGTTGTTTTGATTGCCTACTCAAGTTGCTCAGGCATGACCGTGACTGGCACAATGTGCTCGGAGACGCCAGTGCTAGAGTCCAGTAGCAGCTTCAAACTCAGGTGTGCTATGTTATTGATTCATAAAAATCTTTCAGCACATACTATGACCTCAGCACTTATTCTATCTTTGCCCTGCTGTGGAAATTTTACCCCATGGTCAATGAAATTGTCGTCGTGATGCGGTTCACTACTGGCAGTCAAGCCTTATTTTCCTGTGGAACTCGTGCCAACTAGCTTATGGGCCTTTGACTACTACTAGCACTCACTAGTAGCACATCATACGCACGAATTCCAGGTTTGCTGGTGATGGCACCCAAAAAAATCATTACCGTGCGTGCCAGATATGATGAGCACATTGAGCCTAGGAAGGATAGGTCAGAACACAGTCGTCTCCTCTGGAAACACTAATCCATGCGCCATCTCCCATTCTTCCTGCCACGTATTCAACCTCTCCATCATATCCGCCCACTCGGCCTCCGTCTCTACGCCCCTCAGCCATTCTCTTTGCAGACCGAGATCCTCTACTCTTTTCCAGCCCCGCTTCAAAAATTGATAGCCTTCAGATTCCCGTCGCCATACCTCGACAAATTCAGCCCCATCATCCGGTATCGCGCCTTGCTTCTTGAGACGCACGATCAAGTTATCTTGGTAGTCGAAAGAGGAATTGTCGACCATGCGATGTCCGACGTAATAGGGATCATATCCTCGCGCACGTAAACTGTCCTCGCTTTCGTCGAGTTCCTTGAGCATCTCCTCGCGTGAGGGCAGTAAGCTTGCATTGACGATAGCGTTTGCCGCATATATACTCTGTGCGAGATCTGATGGACAGTTCGAGACAAGAATAGGAAGTCCGACGAACGCGAGCGCATTTGGCGGATGGGACGCAGACAAGGAGAAAATGTGTTGGTGCAGCGGGAAAAGGTAACGGAGGTTCGTGGTCAACCCGGGGCCGCGCTCACTCGACTTGGGGATCAAGGCTACCTCCCCGCTGGTTTCGAGGAAGGGTATGCGTAGGTCGTATCCTGTCCCCAGGATGACCGAGTCGATGCCATGGAGTTGCGAACCGTCAGCGAGGACGACGGCGTCGGGGGTAAAGTAGGCGATTTCAGGCACAACCTCGACCGGCCCGGTAGCCGGATCTTTCTGGCTGCGCACTGAATGGTAAACCTCGCCGTCGTTCAACCAAGTGCAACACGCGGAACGGTATTGTCCTTACCTTTTGAGCGTGCAATGACACCTGGGATGCAGCATCCCGCCCGCTCGCCCCAGAGCCCACCACGATGACCGTCTGATTTGTATAGCTTTCTGGCTCGCGATAGAAAATCGAATGGAGAATCTCACGTCGCCTCCCACTTGCGCGATTTCTGCTGTTCAACCAGCTGTCTTGTCCCGGGAACGCAACCACGTGCGGAAAGTGATTATGGCCATTGGCGACGACTAAGTGGTCAAACGACCGTCGTGTCTCCTTGCCATCGTGATCCGCCACGACGTCCCAATGCCCCTCGTCCGGTGAACCGGCCCACGACGCCGACAAGACGGAATGGTTAAGAAGAATATATGGCATTAGGTTGTAGGTCTGTGCAAAGTCTTGGTGATATCGCTCGACGTAGTCGTGACGCGCGAATAGAGGGGTTTGAGGTGGGAACGGAAAGCCAGGAAAGGTCATCCTGGGAACGGGAACGTTGGTGTGGAGGTTGGGGTACAGTGGTGTCTCCGGAAGGGAGGGCGGGTGGACGGGCTGGGGGTCTGGAAGCCTGTGTGACCGGGTTAAGGAGTTAGGGACAGTAGCATATAAGTCCGGAGAGGGCGCACCAGATTCCACCCACGTCTCGGCGCTGCTCGTATACCACTATATCGAGATTATCTTGCAGCTCTTCCTGGAGGTCGACAAGCGCACGTAGCATCGCAAGGCCAGCACTTCCAGCGCCGACAATGGCTACCGATTTACTTGGATGTGCAGCCTCCAATCGTTGGTGAGGAAATCCCCACTCGGCATGCTGGAAAAAGACAAGACCTAGCAAAGACACAAACAAGCGGTGGATGTCAAACATCATGAAACGAGGGGGTGTACAATCAAGCGCTCTGCATGATGCTTCTGAAGCATCCTTGTGTGAGCTTTTGAGGCCATTCTTGACACGGATTGCGTGTGATGATGATAAATCAGTCCGATGTTTGGGAATCAAAAACAGGGCGGCAGCTGGACTCGGTCAGACCGTCTGGGTTTGTAAGCTTATTTGTAACTGTCAGTGGCGGATCTACCAAGTACCACCCAATGGGAAAAGGCACGGCAACTGCACATTAGCGCCAGCTCGTCCCGACCTCTTGATAAAACGCGTCTTGCGTCAGTCTATGAATATATATCTGCCTTGAAAGCTTGACACGCAGACGTTCTGGAAAGTGGCAAAATATACTACCACTGAGCTGAAAAGGTCGAGGATGCTCAAAAAATGTGGACAAATCCGGACTCGAACCGGAGACCCCCCGCAAGTAGCACCATGCTAAGCGGATGTGATAACCAGCTACACCATATGCCCTACACCATGTTTATGGCACTGTGGCTACACAGACCATTAGATCCACCTTCATGATTCTGAATATCCTATTTTCTCAGGTGCTACGATTCTACTCATGACATGATCGTTTCTCTTTTTCCATCTGCTCACTGCGTCCACTTGACACGCATCACTTTCCTACTGACACCACTTGACTTCTCCCAGACGGTTTCCACTTGGGCGCCATCCATCATCGACTCCACACAGCGCATAAACTCAAATATACCACCTCCGACGCCAAAGTACACTGTCTTAGCTGCAACGAGACACATATGATGCTCGTCCCCCGCTGCATTGTGCATGAGACGCACCAGGCTCGGGAGGCTGTCCGGGCGGTAAATGGTTTCGGACGTGAGAACGAGGTGGTAAGGTCCACCAGTGTGAGCGAGATCAAAGGTATCCCATGACCCGGAGAAGAAGCGGAGACGAATATGATGAGTGTCGAGGGAGGTCTTGAAGGCTTGGATGAGCTCGGGGGTGATGTGGAGCACTGTGTCCACCTCATCAGGTTGGTGAGACCCTGAGTTGCGATAAGAATCCCCAGCACGCGAAGTATCTAGGTGGCCGTGATGCGGAAGGAAAATGAAGAAGCGTGAGCTAACGTATACAAGCTGGTCCCTTCCGTTTGAGAAACAGTCACTCACACCAAGTGAGGATGACGTTCGGCATAGTCACCAGCTGTAAGACGGTGGCATTGTAATCTTGTAGATGTAGATTTGTTTCCGTGTCACTAATTATCGGCGATGAAAATATTTCCTGTAGGATACAGAGCGTTGGGACAGCTGTACCGCACCCCAGCTGGGTAAAAAGGGTTAACGATGAGATGTATTATCGGAAATACTGAGATTTACCTCCAGCGTACGTCTACCTATGGCATTGGCATCATGTCCATCTCGCTTGAGACAATGGGCTAGATCAATACTGCATTCCCACGTCTTCAAACCGCCTTCATACACGAGGGGGACCAGATCAGAAGGGTTGTCAATGAATTGGAGCGCAGATGTTAAACTAGGACTTGTTTCGGGTGCGGAGGCGGGATCGACGTCACCAGTGCCCTCGGAAATTAGCTGAAACCGCGCGTCGAAAAGATCCCGACGTGCAAGCTTGATGCAGGGAGCATGACTATTGGGACTCGGAGAGGGTATGCAAATAAACGAGTACGATAGTTGTGTCGGTAACGCTGATAGCTAAACTTGATCGGCGAAGTAAGCAGATAGAAGAAAGTGTTACATCATGCATACCAGCGAATCAACATCAACCTCGGAAAAGGCAGTGGCATGCCCCGTGTTCGCAGGGACTTGGATAGCAGATCCAGTATACGATGCTTCGTCTATGCCATCAGCTACATCAAAGCCGAATTGAAACATGACCTAGGTGGATTGCAGACGCGCAAGTGGAGATGTTTTCAAGTTAGTGATAAAGGCTTCCGATAAACAATTGCAAACAGCGTCTTCGATTACTTTCCCGGGCCCCCGACTATCCAGGACTTCTTCAACTTGGACATCATGTCCGCCTGGGCATGAGGTGCCATCTGAGTCTAATCGACCTACCGATACTACAACATCATCTCCTGTCGACCGCCACCTCTCCCGTGCCGAGCTCCGTGCAGACCCTTCATCCCGCTATGTCGTTCTATTCAAGTTCCCTGACAATACTTCCTTTTATGAATGCAAGCCCAAGCCGCATCCCACAGATTCAATGCCACGTCACATGAAAAAACCGGTAACGATGTGTTTTTCGGAGAATGTGATACAATTGTCATCAGTACTGGCGCAAGTCCATCGCTTGGAGTGTCGCGCGTGCGTTTCTTTCTACCCTTGCCCGAGCAGAACGGAGATGACTCGGCAATTTCAATGGTTTAAATTTCAACTAGAACAGACAGAGCTTATTCAGTCATTCCGGTCCCGTTGTCCGACGAACGGCCATTTTGCACGTGATAACAAACGGTCTTGGTACCGGGTGTGTTCTATTATCTTGATGTACATCACATCGATTGATTTATGTGGGTAGCCGAGAAGTTGATCATTAACGGCACAGATGGAACCGTTGCTTCCTGCATGGGCCAGGGCATGTAGTATACACGAACGCTTTGCGCCAATGACCCGTTGTTCCCTCGAGAGGGCGACATGGTTAACTTTTTCATTGATGAGACACTGGCAGTGAGCAAAGTTTCCTCGTGCACGGATAGGGATTAATGATGTTCCTAGTCATCATTCCGTTTGTCGCATCTCCGATGACGACCTCTAAGTCGAACGTCAAGGGAAGCTACACTCCGACCGGCGTTTTTATTACTGGTGACAGAGCGTAAATATTAAATCAAATGGGGCTCATTTTGGATAATAGATGACGGAGATGGAATCAACGTAGCACCCTAATCGCGCGTCGGAAAGATCTCGGCATGTGGGCTGAGGTCGGAAGTACAATCTATTGAGAGGGCACGGACGTCATCGAATGGACAGTTGACTTGGAGTCGATAACGCAGATACTAGTTTAACAAATTTGATCAAGTAGAAAAGTGTTGGATTGTGCGTGGGGGTTGATTCGTTACTTCGGACCTGTATGTTGAGCTCCATTCCATCAACAACATCAAAGCTGAACTGAGAAATGACTCAGGAAGTTGGTTGTGGTGGACAACGGCAACCGGGCAAAGCGACGAAGGGTCAGAAGCTTCTGACAAACAGGTTGCAAACATGCTGCGGAAAATATAATTTGTTGGTAGCATACTATAATTCATTGTCCCTCGCTAACACACTTACCAGTCCACTGTGGTTCACACATGGACATTTTGGTAGAACAATAGTGGACTTCTTCTTGTGGGCCGCCGTACATATAAGTAAGCAGAAAATATGACACACAATCCAGAAGACCTACATATTCAATGGACAAGTTTCAAGTCGTTATCATCTCCCTCTCCTCTATCGTGCCTGTCATGTCAGACAAACTTTTAAAAACTTACGAGCATCAACTGCCGCAGCGCAGTACAGGGGACGGTGGTTACTGCCTCATTGCATGAGGTGGGTATATTTTCTTTATAGAGTTCTTATAACCGTCACTGTCCGTGTAATCGCTATTGGTTCGAGGGAAATGGGAATCATAATTTACCAGTGGTGTAATACCATATTATGATTGATCAACATACCTGGTTGTATACCTTGATGTCGACCTCGGTTATTCGCCAGTATTGTTACCCATGCTAACCTTTCTCCACGATCCAGGCAACTACACGGCTCCAGGCCCCAATCAGACGACCTACGACGCCGAGACTGATTCCGTGCACCCTTGGATGTCGTCAGTAAGCCTACTATCCTCTGTCAGTCACGCTGTGTCACAGAGCTCAAAGTAACTATCAGGACTCTACCGTCGAGCTTGTGGGTCCAGCTGGTGAACGTTGGGGAAGCAACCCAGATTTCCAAGTAGATTGTGATGTTCGTTTTTTGGCGCCGCAAAGAAAAGTAATTTGTTGCGATGCTGGGGACTCTGGGAGTCTCAATTTCGTTCTTCGTTGTCTGGATTTTGCCGTAGTTACATCTGTGATGTACTGTTGATGATCCAGCAATCATAGTGGTCCAAATATGGTAATTTACAGTTGGACAGAAGCGGACCAGTGGTATCGTTTTTGCTTTTGTGTTGCTGTAAGTAGCAGTCGGTGTGAGAGACAACAATCTCTACGCATAAAGATCTGTAGTGGTGCCTAATTTGTTAGCCGCAAAACCAACGCGAATTGTCCTCATAGCATATCAAACCTGAAGCTTTCAGCGGCGGTGCCAGAAAAACATGTTCAAGGAGTATTTCAGTCTCGGCCGTACTTCCTAGTCACTTGTAAGACACGGATATCGGAAAATATGACTTATCTAATGTCATTCAGTTTTCTGGCATGAGTCTGAGGAACTCTCCTCCTCCTTGAAAGGCTACCGCAGATCAGTAGTGATAGTGCGCTTTCTAGCAAATAACTCGCCGAAGCTCTTCTGTTGTCTCTGAGAATGCCAATGCAGCAGATACCAATTTAAAATCTGCCAGTGTTCAGGGTGAGTCAGTCACGAGTCGGCTCTCGCGACTCTTGGACAGCTTACGGTAACTTGAATTGGCACCATAGAACGAATTCGAAATGTTCCAAGCAACTGAATATTTGTGCCATGAACAATAAAGAATAGCTTGCTTGACAATCCGAGGCCAGAACTTGAGTGGCACTCCTAGAGGAATCCTGGCCCGTGTAATCCGATTGGCCATAGGTAAAAAGTTCCTGCGTCCAATGGCGGTAAGCAAGCCTATCATGTCAATGTGGCTGTGCGGTCAGAGCTCTCTAAAAGCAATCACCCTTTATGAAAGGCCAGTTGGTATATCTGATAGTTCTAAGACAACAACATCTTTTCTCAGGCTGCTTGTTTCTGGTAATCCATATTATAGCACATATGTACAAACACCTTCTAGACCTTGTACCACTGGTCACTAGCACATTTTTACATGGAGAAGTTTGTAGCTAAAAGAAAATTCAAAATATATTCACAAAGAGGCCAGCTGTCTACATACAAATGAGGTTGTTAGAAATCAACTCCATCATGAGCTGCTTCATTTTCTTTCTATCCTTGAAATCATACTGAGGAATGAGCTCAGAGACTGCTCTCTGAACATTGTGGACTGTTCCACAGGATTCATAGTGCTGTTTTGCTGCATTGATTGGATCCTCAACACCTTGCTGGTGTAAAAAGAAGGCTTGTGCCAGGATAATTACATTGGCTAGAATTGCTGGTGAACATAATCAATGAATTTGGCTGAAAACTGACCAATGCCTATATAAAGTGCAGGGATCCACTGAGGTCCTTTGAGAAAAGACTAGATTACAAGCAATATTAGATAAATGTCCTCATGCAATGATCTAGTGTACCTACAATAAATGTATGTGTTGGCTTGGAGCTTGCTACTACTTCTGAAGGGATAGAGGGCTGATGAAATTATAAGCAAGAGAAGAATACAATAAAATAGCTAAAGTGGATAAACATACATTCAAAGATATCAAAATCTATGAATTTCATGAGTATGTTGATACTTATGATATAAAAGCATAGAAAATGACAAACCTCCTACAAAATACAAGTTAGAGTCAATCAAAAGTCAACATGTAATCATACCTGCTAATTAAATCAAATGGAAATAAAAACAAGAGAAGAAATATCAGAACATTCAAGGGATTGCAGAGTATGTATAAAAGCTTACATCCTAAAAATGGTAAAATAATGAATAAAGTGAGAGGTTGTAAAATAGATTCATACCATCTGTAATGAATATCATAATAAGAGTCATAGTTCACAGTATAAATTAGTATCATTTTAGGAGCCCATTTATAACTGGTACACTTACAACCTATGAATGAGAAGACAGAGACAAGGACAGACAGACATGGATCAACATTCTTGCAAGTTCATTTATAATTAGTGTTGAACTCACAAGCTATGAATGAGAAGATAGAGACAGGATTAGAGGGACATAGATCAGCATCTTCTGCAGGCCCCTTCACAATCAATATACCTACTCCCTATAAATGGAAGGACAGGACAAGGACAGAGAGGCATGGATCAGTATTCTTGTATAGGTCCACTCATAATCAATGCACTTACCCACTATGAGTATGAGATTAGAGGCACGAACAAAGAGATATGGATTAGCATCCTTCTGCAAGCCTATTAATAATCAGTGTACTTACATCCTAGTATAAATAAAATGACAGGGGCAAGAACAGGGGGAAATGGATCAGTATCTCTCTATAAGCCCATTTACAGTTAATGTACTTACAACCTATGAATGAGAGGATAGAGGCAAGGACAGAGAGATGTGGATTAACATTTTTTTGCAAGTCTATTTATGATCAGTGCACTTACAACCTATGAATGAGAAAGTATGGATAAGGGCAGAGAGACATGGGTTAGCATCCTTCTGCTAGTCCATTCACAATCAATACACTTACTCCCTATGAGTAGGAGGATAGGGACAAGAACAGAGAGGCATATATCAACATTCTGCTACAAGCCCATTCACAAGTATACTTACATTCTATAAATGAGAGGACAGGGGAATATGGATCAGTATTCTTCTATTAAAACCATTCACAAGTAGTACACTTACATTCTATGAGTAAGAGAACAGGGACATGAATAGAGCAGCATGAATCAGTATCCTTCTATAGGCCCATTTACAATTAGTGCACTTACCCACTATGAATAAGAGGATAGAGGCATGTATAAAGAGATATAGATCAGTACCCTTCCACAAGTCCATTCTCAACCAGTGCACTTACTCCCTGTGAATAAGAGAAAGGCAAGGACAGAGTGACATGGATTAGCATCTTTCTACAAGTCTATTCACAATCATCACACTTACATCCTATAATGAAAGAATGGGGGCATGAACAAGAAGATATAGATTAATATTCTTCTAAAAGCAACATTCACAATTAGTACACTTACAACCTATAAATAAGAGGACAGGTGTGGGAAACAGAGGGACATAGATCAGCATCCTCCTACAAGTCCATTCATAGTTAGTGTACTTACATTCTATGAATGAGAGGACAGGGGCAAGGGTAGAGGGATATATATTAGTATTCTTCTGCAAGCCCATCTATAATTAGTACACTTACCCACTATAAATGAAAGAACAAGGACAAGGAAGGTAGGATCAATATCTTTCTACAAGCCCATTTGCAATCAAGCACTTACATCCTAGGAATGATAGCATAGGAACAAGAATAGAGGGGCATGACTCAGAATGAGCATCCTTCTACAAGCCCATTCATGATCAGTGCACTTACCCACTATAAATGAGAGGACAGAGATAAGGATAGAGGGGCATGGATCAGTATCCTTCTGCAAGCCCCTTCACAACCAATGCACTTACTCCCTATGAATAGGAGGATAGGAACAAGAACAGAAGAGCATGGATCAGCATTCTTCTGCAAGTCCATTCACAATCAGCACAAGTACTTACTTCCTATGAATGAGAAGACAGAGGTAGGGACAGAGGGACATGAATCAGCATTCTTCTACAAGCCAATCCACTCAGTGTGCTTACAAGCTATGAATAAGGGGACAAGGGCATAGATAGAGTGATATGGTTCACCATCCTTCTGCAAGTCCATTCACAATTAGTGTACTTACATTCTACAATACAAGTCAGCATATAAGTCAATGTATCATTCAGTCAGCTTGGCTATTTATACTCCATAGCAATTTGCATACCTTAACATATGGAAACCATGTTGCAAGTACTTGCACAAATTCCATTTCCTCAGAATCTGTTAATTGATTGCTCCCCTTAGAGTCATGCCAGTGCCTTTGACTGATAAAAGGTATAAGAGCCCTATACATATATCATCTTTAGTTGACATAATTCAAAACCCATAAGTTCTGACATCCTACCTGTCCAAAGCATACTCAATGCAGAGCATTATGTTTGTCTGTTGTGTGGTCACAAGTAGCATTTGTAATGTTTCTTCATCCAAAGCAACCACAGTCTTTTGCAAGAGAGCCTTACACCCTTCATTTGATTTGTGTAGTTCTTTAGAGGTACATTTCAATTCAGTTGAACCACAGACACAAGACCAATGTTCCAATATATACATACCTTTCAATTCCACATGTGCTCTTGGTGGATACACCATCCTTCTCACCCTCTCCCATGCTACATTTTCCTTCAGGAGTCTCTCAACATTCTGCTTCCCTATTTCAATCCTTCCTGCTAGGGGTAACTCTTTCTCCTCAGGTGTCAAGGCTGCCATGCCATTCACCAGGAGAGCATCACATTTGGTGAATATGAGTACCACTGGGACTATAAATAGACAGGAAGCATAAGTAAGAAAGTATCATATACTGCACCTGAGGAAAACTTACCACCCCCTGTGTCACATTCATTAAAGAACTTTTCCTCGGCAGCCAATACTGCACGGTGGTACTGATCCATCGGAATACAGTACCTATTCAACAATGTCAGTATTGTTCATAACTTGAATACCACTATGTCAGATTACCAGATTACATGGATCCGCTTCTTCAAGAATACTGTCTTCGCATGCTCCGAAACAAACTTCTTCATCTGTTCGAATTCTTCTATACTCCCAGCTTCGAAGCCCTGCGAATCATGAAAAACAAAATTCGGGTTACTGCGAAACACCAATTCATCCTCAATATTGTGCATTCCGCGCTTAAGACATGTTAGCCGAGCTGTCGCTGATAGCAACCTCACAGTAACCATGTCAAACTTACCTCCCTGGACTCATGGATCTGTGCCGGATCGACCTGATTACAGACCATCAGCGCACTCGCACCAACCACTGGCAGGATGGTTTCATCATACCTCATTCCCATCACCATCGTAGATCATCGGATCTTCCCTCGAATTACAAATTTGCTTGAGAATTGTAGTCTTCCCAGCGTTGGCCCGGCCAATGATAAGGATTCTGAAGCGTCCAAATTTTTCTCTGATGCCATCTATCTGCACAATAGGTCCTACAGGTAGTTCTGTGGGAAGGTCTGCAGAAGGGCGTGCGGAAGGCTCTGCGAGAGATTCTACGGGAGGTTCTGTGGGTGTAGAAGGGCCTGCGGGGGGTTCTGCGAGAGGTTCTGCGAGAGGTTCTGCGAGAAGTTCTACCAGAGGTTCTGTGGGCGGGCCTAGAGGGCCTGCAGGAGGGCCCGGGTCTGCGAGAGGTTCTGCGAGAGGTTCTGTGGGCGGGCCTAGAGGGCCTGCAGGAGGGCCCGGGTCTGCGAGAGGTTCTGCGAGAGGTTCTACGGGAGGGCCTGCGAGAGGTCTTGCGCGACTCTCGGACCGAAAGCACAGCAAGCGACCTATAATCTTTCGCATATATATAGCAGTTGTTGCTCGGCGATCTGATGATATCGACTGGAGAAGTTCGCGTCAACAATCCACAACACCACAAATTACTTACTTCAGAATTGATATGTGTTATGATTAGGTCCGCTATCATTTCGACATCCAAGTATACACCACTATTTATCCGTGCAGGCTACGTCTGCTCTATGGCTACGCCAACGCTGTCTATCTCTGTCCATGACGTTCCTTCATTCAGCACTGAAATCGCACATCTACACATTGCTCCGATTCCCTCCTACCAACCCGGTGATCAACCTGACCCGCCGTCCAATGGTGTGGGTCCCAACGCTACAATGACCGCCACTGAACTGAGTTGTGGGCTGTCACTAGTCACTGATCAGCCCAGGCGTGCACATTTTGGCCGTCGACGAGAGATCTGTACCGCCTTTCTTGATAGAATCCTAGACACATGTCATTATGTTCGCTGCGAAAGAATAGTATCTCTTACTTCTACTTATGCCTCCGGTCTGGGGACCATTCGTTCCAGCCAACACAACCCAACAATTTTCACACACAATGAGCAGGTCACACCTGGTGATCACAACCACGCGATGTAATCCCACCTCTTCCACTTCGACCCGGCATGCCATACACGATCAACTCCCCCCCTTGGTAAAAATTGACAATTGCCATGCACGAAATGCCACGAATTAGACTACAAGGGCAGAGATTGGACCACAGAGACAACTCACAACATGTACCTGTCTCCTCCACTTCGACCGACTACGATAACACACCAACGGCCACGTTCAGTGTGCAGTCCACCCATAGTCGCAAAGTCGACCTCGATGGAGTACGTCTCCAACAACCCAACCGTTTGGTGCAAAAACAAAGCCGAGGGCTGGTATAGGCCCTGTCGAATACTTGATATTATTCATACATTAATAATTAACTCAGCTGATGGGAGCTCAGACACGTACATAATACCCTTAGGATCCTCCCCCGACACGAGAATGAACGACATTGGTCCTAGGCAGCTCGGCTATCGAGGTACGACGAGAGTAGGCAGTGCTCGCGGCTCGTGAGGGACGAAATGACATGAGATCGTTCTTTCCATATCGCGATGATGCTGGAGACCTACATGATCAATCCATCATCTTCACTAACGAAGAGGAAAACACGCACACTGACCTCGCTGAGCACGAGCAAAACAGGCGCGGTTGTCGAGATAACCTAATCTCTCAGGCTGAGGCCAACTTGATTGGCGCCTCGCATCATATCTGACCCAACGGCGGGGTCCGACCGTGGAAAATGTTCGTGGTGCATGATTGAGTGGGACTGCGGCTGTGCTACGGTCCAAAACCACGTGGTCTCTTCGCTGGCCGAATGGCAGAGTGCTCGTTACTACCATAGCTTCGATCGCCTATCTTGACTCATCCTCTCCTGCCTTTCATTACCCATATTAGAGCCATGACTGTGTCCCGTCGCTGCGCTTCGGCCGACTTCTCTGCCTTTGCAAAGTTTGCATGCCACCTTCGGAGCTGCCATCCTTACTCAATTCTTCTATCTGGTCGCTATCGTTCTTTTTATTCTCATGTCCATCGAATTACTTTTCTCCTGTGGTAGTAGTCGACGGAATCCGAATAACATTCCGCTTGACGATCCGAGGCCAGAACTTGAGTGGCAGTGATCAGGATGGCCCGTGTAATCCGATTGGCCATGGGCAAAAGGTTCCCGCGTCCAATGGCAGTAAGCGGGCCTATCGTGTCAATGTGGCTGTGTGCTCGCATTTGGCGAGCTCTCCAAAAGCAGTCACCCTTTCAGGCCGGTATAAGAACAACAAGGACAGTCGGGGGAAAGTTCTGACTGCTCTCTGCAGATACCCACCATACCCACCATGCGTCTCTCGTCCGTCCTTACATTCGCCGCTGGCGCCGCGCTCATACCACAGACATTGGCCTGGGGCGCCGTCGGTACGTCGCATTGGAAGCTCCAATGCACCCACTAACGGCATTGGGATACACAGGCCATGAAGTTGTTGCGACCATTGCAGAAATGCATCTCCACCCTTCGGTGATGCCCAAGCTCTGCCACATCCTCGAATACAAGGGCGCGTGTCACCTCGCGCCCGTCGCGTCATGGGCGGACAATATCCGCGGGCTGCCAAAATACAGATGGACAGGACCGCTGCACTACGTCGGCGCCGTGGACGATCATCCCAGTCAGCACTGCGCCTTTCCCGGCGAACATGGCTGGGAAGGCAGAACGCATATCAATGTGCTGTCTGCCGTCCGGAATACCTCTACCATCTTGCGAGAGTACGAGGTCGAGCACAAGGCGACTTCCATTCCTATTATCGACAAGAAGAAGGATAGAAAAGACGTACCAGAATACGTCAAGGATGCACTTAAATTTTTGATCCACTTTGTCGGCGACATGCACCAGCCACTTCATCTCACTAACCGAAACCGTGGTGGTAACGATGACAAGGTTGCATTTGAGGGACATACTACGAGTACGTATCCATGTTTTCTGCTTATCGCGTCGATATTCATCGTCTTGTGTCCTCTTCGGGGACTTTACATCAGACCTTCACAAAGTATGGGACAGTCTTCTCATCACGGAGCGCATGAGCTCTCTCTCTTCAAATTACTCCCATCCCCTTCCGCTCGCAGACGTTGAACTCTTCCTCCATGGCAGCAACTACGATCCATACGTCCGTCGCGTCGTCTGGGAAGGTCTTCTTGACAAATGGGAGGACGAAATCGAGTCGTGGCTTGCTTGCCCTGCCCCCAGCACGTCGGAACAACCTCACCACGAGCCCCCATCCACCTGGCAAACTATCCTTGCCCTCTTACCATCCCCGGTCAAGCTCGCGGTGCAAGCCGTGAGTACGAGGATCGGCATGGACATGAACCTACAAGAAGAGAGTGGTGACGGTGGTCTCGGGGTCGATGACGCCACCCTGTGTCCGTATGCTTGGGCTAAATCGATCCAGCGCCTCAACTGCGACTTCGTGGTTCCCAAAGAACTCGACGCCAAGTCGCGTATGTACAACTCGTACGATGGCCTGAGGTCAAAATACTTCGAGTTGAAGACCCCCGCATATGCTGGCATGATCCAGGAAGAATGGGTCATTGAGAAGCTGTTGACGCAGGCTGGTGTTCGGCTGGCTGGTGTCCTTAATGGGATTTTTGCAGATGCAGAGGATGGCGAGATCAGGAAACGTCGTCTCTCCTTGTAATGAACAGGAACCGTCGAGTCATATACCAAGGATATGTATACCTAAGATAGACTTCCCCGCCGTTCATTTTTGTACTCATTGCACTTACATAAACAAATTTATAGTCTTAAATTTTTCTTACCAACAAGAGAAAAATATAGTACGAGAGTCTCATAGTATCTGCTTGTTGTTCAGTGGGTCTAACTATCGAGACGCCACGATGGCTGTTGTCTATTCCAAGCTGGCGTACGATTTTGATATTCGGAGCGAGCGAGAAAGACAAACGATTCGCAAAACACGTTCCATATTATGACGTCTTTTCCATGCCCGGGTCATCGACTCTCACGAGTACATGATCAACTACTTGATACCCGTCGCCCGCAGTCCGATATCGTCTGTGTGTGAACCTCGGGTGACGAAGAGAATGAGATCTCGATCGTAGCCAGTAATCGCCAGCCAATATCGATGCGATCAGTCATAGCTGTGCCATGCGGTCGATACGGCAGCGCGAGCAACCAGCTTGGAAAATGTGGCACAGCAAAACAGAGGATTGGTACGATACTCGAGGCCGCCGACCATACACTTTTGTAGAGGCTATCGTGCACTGTCAGCGCGCGATCCAATGTGTGTGGAAAGGGAATGAACCATACAGGTACTTTTGCTTCAAATGCACCAAGTCGTCCGTCGACATGTCACAAATCGTTGCGCAGACTGTGGCGCGTGCGTACGATCGTCGGATACTAGAAAAGTAAAGATACGTCGGGCACGGAAACGCCACTTCTCAAGGACGTCACGTACAGTATTTGGGGGACCACCTGGAGGAGATGCATACTACTGAGGCGGCGTCTCAATGCGTCGGATGCTGTGGCTGAGGATGTCTCCCCACGAATAGCGGAGCTTGGTTGACAGAGAGTGGCCTGTACGACCTAGGACACAGGTGAGCCTAGAGTAGCGAGTGCGCATGAAGCGGTATGTGAGTTGAGGTAAGTTGAGGTGACGCATGGAGTCCTTACGGAACCTAAGACGGAGACGCATGACTCTAGCAGCAACGAAATCCGGCACTCCAGATGTTTGTTCGAGTGGCACAGATTGACGCATGAAGTCCCCTTCTGGTCGTACAAGTGGCTGGGCAGAGGCAGAGATCTTACACCTGACATAATGAGGTCCCGAAGTGGATATTGAAGGTTCTGCACTCTCACAGGGCGCTGGGGAGGTAAGCGTGTAGGTCCATGACTGGTGATGGGATTGCCTGGTGTAGGTGGCGAGTATGTACTGCGTGCTTGGAAACGGGACGACAAGTTCACGCTTGGGAGCACCAATCGATCCAACTGTGGACTCCCCCCTCGTTGACCTCAGAGGTATTGTGTACCAAATCCCAATGTCGACTGATATTTGACTGAGGGTACACGTCTACTTGTTACAGAGTACAATGATCGAGAAGGCAATCACTATAGAGAATTCAGGATTAGCGTCAAGTACACAAGAAACCGAAATTGGGTTCTCAGGAAAGAAGAGTCCATCATGAAAGATCAGACATATGCTTGTATGTTGATAAAACATCCTCGAAATGAACATTTTGTCGAAGAATATATGCTCACCTAGTACAACGCCTCGCCGTTCAGCGTCCCCTGCAAGAAAACCTTTGTGATTGTTAGCCTAGTTCGAGACAAGGGAGAAATAAAGAACGGTTCAGTTGGTGATGCATGTTCGAGGAGAGGATCATTGGAGCCCATCACCGACTCGAGAATGGTTGATATCATCATGGAACAGGAACCGGCCTGAAGCTCACCTTTGCGCAATGTTTTTGGGCATCCGCAAAATTGCGCTGCAATTTGAACTTGAAGCAGTTTTTTCCCAGCTCCGATGTCGGAGTCACAGCCGCTTCAGTACAGCGTATTTCAACGTTTCAACGGTGAATGCACCTGACTGACTGATCGGAGCAGAATCACGAGTCTAAAGCCTACGGGAAGTCATCCATTATCGACAAGAAGGATAGAAAAGACTACGTACCGGAATACGTCAAGGATGCACCCAAATTTTTGATCCACTTTGTTGGCGACATGCCTCACTAACCGAAACCGTAGTGGTAACGGTGACAAGGTTGCATTTGAGGGACATACTACGAGTGCGTGTCCATTTTTTCTGCTTATCGCGTCGATATTCATCGTCTTGTGTCCTCTTCGGGGACTTGACCTTCACAAAGTATGGGACAGTCTTCTCGTCACGGAGCGCATGAGCTCTCTCTCATAATTACTCCCATCCCTTTCCGCTCGCAGACGTCGGACTCTTCCTCCATGGCAGCAACTACGACCCATACGTCCGTCGCGTTGTCTGGGAAGGTCTCCTTGGCAAACGGGAGGACGAAATTGAGTCGTGGCTTGCTTGCCCTGTCCCCAGCACGTCGGCACAACCTCATCACGAGCCCCCATCCACCTGGCAAGCTATCCTTGCCCCCCTACCATCCCCGGTCAAGCTCATGGCACAAGCCGTGAGCATGAGGATCGGCATGGACATGATACCTAGCATGAGCCTACAGGAAGAGAGTGGTGACGGCGGTCTCGGGGTCGACGACGCCACTCTGTGTCTATATGCCTGGGCCAAATCAATCCAACGCCTCAACTGCGACCTCGTGGTTCCCAGAACTCGATGTCAAGTCGCGCGTGTACAACTCGTACGATGGCTTGAGGCCAAAGTACTTCGAATTGAAGACCCTTGCATATGCTGGCATGATCCAGGAAGAATGGATCATTGAGAAACTGTTGACGCGGGCTGGTGTCCTTGATGGGATTTTTGCAGATGCTGAGGATGGCGAGGTCGGGAGACGCCGTCTCGCTTTGTAGTTAACACAAACCATCGGGTCCTTACCAAAGATAGTATACCTAACTTCCCCGTCGCTCATTTTTGTACCCATTATGTCTCGAGCTCCGACGAACCTATGGCCTTAAATTCTAATAGCGGGAAAACATTATCTGATAGTACGAGAGCCTCATGCTAGGATTGAACAATTTCGATATTCGTAACGAGCGAGGAAAACAAAGAAAGATTTGTAAAGTCCAACATCGTGTATTCCACACTATGGCGTCTTTTCCATGCTCGCGTCCTCGATCTCTCAAAGGTACATGGTCAACTGCCTGATACCCGTCGTCCACAATCCGATATCGTCTGTGTGCAAACCTCGGTGAGTGGATCGAGGAGAATAAGATCCCGATCGTGGGGCAGTAACTAGTCGCCAACAAATATTGATCCGATCAGCCATAGCCGTGCCACACCGTCGATACCGCAGCGCGAGCAACCAGCTTGGAAAATGTCTCGCAGTCAAACGCTCCAAACAGGAGACTGATACGATACTCAAGGTCATCGACCATACGCTTCTGTGGAGACTGCCGTGCACCGTCAGCGCACTCCGATGCGTGTGGAAAGGGAACAATCGCGTAGACCTAAGGTGGCGTGTGCGCTCGATTGGTGGATGCTGGAAAAGCAAAGATATGTTGAGGCCGGAAACGCCACTTTTCAATGACGTCACGCACAGCACTTGCAAGAGATCCATGCTACTGGGGCAGCATCTCAACCAGATGCTGCGGCTGAGGATGTCTCACTGATGGTGGACCTTGGCTGATGGAAGGAGTGACCTGTGCGGTCCCGAATGCAGGTGAACCTAGGGCGGAGGAGACGCATATGACTCTAGCGGCAACGAGATTTGGCTCTCGCGTACAATCAAGGTGTTCGTCCGAGTGACACAGATTGACGCATGAGATCCCCTAGATCTGGCGTAGGGAAGTGGTTGTACAGGTGGCCGGGCAGAAGTAGAGATTCTACATCTTGATGATGGGGGTCCCCAAAGCGAAGATTAAAGATTCCACGCTCTCACAGGGCGTTGGAGGTAAGCACTATTTCAACGTCAATAGTGAGTACTACATAACTCGGAAATGCTGCCTGCAATGGCAGAAACATTGCTTGACCACCCTGCCTGAATGCAAGACAGCATGACAATACAAAGAAGGTAACACATTGTGGTTTTCAACATTTTGGGGCTGTTTTTATGTAATTGAAAAGGTAATTCAACACATTATATGTTACAATTCCATTATGGGGCTTGCAGTATATTTTATTTTCAGATAGTTTAAATATTTCTCAGAAGTATAACTATTGTAGGAAGTTTTGAGGGGTCCATGATAAGATAATCTTTTGATGGCATGCTCAACATATTATATTGAGGGATACATCAAGATTGCTTAAAATATAATATGTTGAGCATGCTATCAAAAGATTATCTTATTATGGAC